>JADBJO010001203.1:382500-385000 GCA_016801955.1 Conus betulinus | reverse complement strand
TCTTTCATCTGCCTGTACGTGTCTTTCATCTGACTGTACGTGTCTTTCATCTGCCCGTATGTGTAACTTTTTCACCTAACTGTAGCTGTCTTTCATTTGACATTACGTGTCTTTCATCTGACTGTACGTGTCCTTTCATCTGCCTGTACGTGTCTTTCATCTGCCTGTACGTGTTTCACCTGTGTACTTTCATTCATCTGGCACTACGTGTCCTTTATCTGACAGTGCGTGTCTTTTTCATCTGACATTACGTGTCTTTCATCTGACAGTACGTGTCTTTCATCTGACTGTACGTGTCTTTCATCTGACTGTACGTGTCTTTCATATGACTGTACGTGTCTTTCATCTGACTGTACGTGTCTTTCATCTGACTGTACGTGTCTTGTCTTTCTCTGACTGTACGTGTCTTTAATATGACAGTACGTCTTTCATCTTTCATATATCTTGTACAGTACGTGTCGTTCATCTTGCAGTACGTGTCTTTCATCTGGCACTACATGTCTTTCATCTCGCAGGCATTACGTGTCTTTCATCTGGCAGTATGTGTCTTTCATCTGTACTGTACGTGTCTTTCATCTGAATGTACGTGTCTTTCATCTGACTGTACGTGTCTTTCATCTGACTGTAATGTCTTTCATCTGACTGTACCTGTCTTTCATCTGACTGTACCTGTCTTTCATTTGACTGTACGTGTGTCTTCATCTGACTGCTTGTCTTTTCATCGACTGTAGGATCTTAACAGGTAACAGGTCCTTTTTTTTTCATTTTCATCTGGCACTACGTGTCTAATCTGAGTTAGAGGACTGTATCATCAGAACTGTACGTGTCTTTCATCTGACTGTACGTGTCTTTCATATGACTGTACGTGTCTTTTCATCTGACTGTACGTGTCTTTCATATGACATCAACAGTACGTGGAAAATCTACGTGTCAAAACGTTGTCTTTCATCTCAAACGTGTCTTTCATCTCGCAATACGTGTCTTTCAGCGGTACGTGGGTGTCTTTCATCTGCACGCGTTCATTTTGACTGTGTAGGCAGAGAGATAGGATCTTAACAGGGGTGGAAGGACTGGGGGTTAGAGGATGGAGGGAGAAAAAAAAAGGGGATAATCATTAAAGCGGGTGGGAACAGGCACAAGGAAGAGGGGTGAGTAATGAAAGGGGGATGGATGGAGGGGGGGGGGATGGGAGAATAAAGAGGGGGGGGGGGGGTAAGAAGAAATGAATGGGGGGGATGGGGGGGGAGGGGGGGGGAGGGGGGGAGTTGCCAGGCCGGCTGTCAGATGTGGATAGAGACTGAAGTAAAAGGAGAAAAACCTTATTTGACGCCTTTTCAGAATTATTACGTTTTGCAGGGAATGACGTCTACCTGGGCAGCGTATATAATGTGTCTTGGTCTCCGCCGTTCGTGTCGTTTTATTCTATCAGTGACCATGATGGCCACCGCAAAAGACAACGTGGAAACTGGTGGAATGCAAGGATTACATTGTGCCTTAGTATACTGAAATCGTACTGTCATGTTTGCCCAGCGTATGGCACTGCATCTTATATTCCCTCAGTGTATCAAGCGGTATCGTGTCGTGTTGCAGTGAACTGAATTCCACTGTGGTGCATTGCATCAGATTGCATTGTGATATACTGTCGCATTGTACAGATTAGTGTGTGCTGGATTGCACTGTTGTATTGTGTTGTATTGCATCATATGTTGTATTTCGCTGCATTGCATTGTATTGCGTTGTATTGTATTGAGTGTACTGTTGTGTTATTTTGTGTCAGCGGACCAATTTGTATTAGATTCTTTGGTCTTTTAAGGCTCAGAAACTTGTTTAATCTTTGGGTTTTTAAACTAGATGTAGTTCTGATGTTTGTTTGTAATCGGCCTTTCCATGATCAAAAAACTTGTTTAATCTTTGGGTTTTAAACTGGATGTAGTTCTGATTCTCGTTTGTAATCGGCCTGCACGTGATCAAAAATTTGTTTAATCTTTGGGTTTTAAACTGGACATAGTTCTAATTCTTGTTTGTAATCGGCCTTTCCACGATCAAAAACTTGTTTAATCTTTGGGTTTTAAAACTGAATGTAGTTTTGATTCTCGTTTGTAATCGGCCTGTACGTGATCAAAAACTTGTTAAATCTTTGGGTTTTAAACTGGATGTAGTTCTGATTCTCGTGTGCTATCGGTCTGCACATAATCTTCATTGTTGACTGAGCTATAAACAGCAACACTCGACTGTATTGTCAGTTTAATTTTGTCATAACGTAGTAAACTTCCGGTGTAGTGATTTGTAGGACAACAAATGTCCACATTCTATTATTACAGGTATTGCAGGCGGCGCGATATTCGGTTGTTTGAAAGTATGGCCAGCGTATACTATGGCAATGTCCGGTTGTGTAGATAATATGCCCATTGCATACCGTCTCTTTCGTCTCGTCTCGGTTAGCCATCTACACACAATATAAAATCCGTTTCAGAGGACAGTTACTCTATCATATTGCAGA
>JADBJO010001203.1:360000-377500 GCA_016801955.1 Conus betulinus | reverse complement strand
TAGACTCAAACTCAAAGATGGTGAAACAGGACGAAGATGGTGAAATAGCGGGACGAGAGTTACTGTAGAACTGGTGAAATAGAGACGAGTATGGTGAAATAGCGGAGAGTTACTGTAGAACTCAAACAGGACGAAGAGTGTGGTGTAGGTGAAATAGCGGAGAGTTACTGTAGAACTCAAACACAGGACGAGTATGGTGAAATAGTGGAGAGATACTGTAGAACTCAAACAGGACGAGTATGGTGAAATAGCGGAGAGATACTGCTATTATTCCATTCCTAGACAGTTTGAGAATGACGAGTGAGCGGATAAAAAGAACTACTTAACAGGTGTTGTTTTTGAAAATGACTATCCAAACAAAGAAAGAAGTAGAGATGTATGATCTATTCAAGCAGCTTTTTATATATATCAAATAAACAGTAAGACAAAATCACGACGTTGAATTTATAACACCTGTTTTAAGTCGTTTCTTTTTTTTAATCAGATTACCGGTCAGTCAAAGTACACGTATTTTGACGTGTGAGCAATAAACCTGCAACAAAAAAATTAAACGTCAGTTTTGAACGTCATATGACAACAATTCATAACATCACTACTTTTTTGAAGAAGAAAAAAACGGTATTTGACTTGGATGTAGAAAGAATGTGTGATGATCTCAAAAACCTGCCAATAATAAGTCTTCCAAAATGTCAGCCTTACACCTTTACAGTTATACGACATTTTCTTCAGTTTGATCTTGCTTGATCCAATGGGACCATAGTGAAATTGTATCACACTATGATCATCTTAAGTCACATTTGTTTAGTTCTATATAACGAAGTGTTAAACTAGACAGATCAAAATCTCTGTCATCACTAGCAGCACGTTAGTGCTACAAATCAACTCACCTAGCAACCCACAAATCCTGTTGGTGTACATTACTCAGTTATTGGTGCCACTCACTTGAGGTTATTTTGCCACACTCCTTTATATTCCTGTCAGAGCTTTAAGCATGTGTAATCATACCTCGCGCAATCAAAACCTTTTGACACACAAACTTACAAAAAACAATAATACAATTAATTGCTTGAAAATTATTTCGTTTAACCAATAATCAGTTTACTTAACTCTCACACACGTTTTATGTGTTCAGTAATCACCTGGAGAGATACATCAAACAAAGCAAACGGTTTCAGAGCCTTGCTCTATTTGTATTTACTACATGGGTGATGTGCCAATGTATCAGTTAAAGAGCAATGGAAGACGTGGAATATACAATGTGCAGATACATGTTTTATCGCTAAAAAAAAAACATAGGATGTTTTGCATTTCCACGGGAAAAAAAAAATCTACCAAACATCTACAGCTCTGCCAATCAGAAAAAAAACATAGGATTGCCAATCAGAAAAAAAACATAGGATTGCCAATCAGAAAAAAAAATAGGACAGGATTGCCAATCAGAAAAAAACATAGGATTGCCAAGAAAAAAAATCATAGGATTGCCAATCAGAAAAAAAAAAAACATAGGAATGCCAATCAGAAAAAAAACATAGGAAAAAAAAACATAGGATTGCCAATCAGAAAAAAAGAAACATAGGATTGCCAATCAGAAAAAAAAAAAACATAGGATTGCCAATCAGAAAAAATAAACATAGGATTGCCAATCAGGAAAAAAAAACATAGAATTGCCAATCAGAAAAAAACATAGAATTGCCAATCAGAAAAAAACATAGGATTGCCAATCAGAAAAAAAACATAGGATTGCCAGAAAAAAAACATAGGATTGCCAATCAGAAAAAAAAAAATAGGATTGCCAATCAGAAAAAAAAAATATAGGATTGCCAATCAGAAAACAACATAGGATTGTCAGTCACCGTCTGACTACATCATCTTACGTTTAAAATGACCGAAATATAATGATAATACAAATTTCAACGCATTTATTCACACTGAAACCAAAAAAAAGTCCCGTAAAAATTTGTAATAATTTCTACGAGTGACATAAACGCTTTGGCAAATATACAGAAAACAGCCTTTTCACAAAGAGAGCCTAAAGGTATTTCCTGAAATATTCCACATGCACTCACTGCCAGACTGCGATTACATTTGTTGTCATAATCCCATCCTCAGCCGTGGAAATATTTCGCTGCATCGTTCTATTCATCGGCCAGTTCCATTCCTTGAAATCGCCTATTCACTTGAGTTGCCTGTGAAAATATGCAGGAAAGCTAAAAACAAATCGAACTTAACCCGACATAGGGCTATTATTTTAATAGCTGTTTTAGCAGCTACCTGCTGTACCCACAGTTCTTTAAACATTCAGTTCCGCAAGTCTCTAACCATCATAAGCAATCGGGGGATTGTTGGAGCTTCCTGTAAAAGGTTAACATTTGATTATCAACGAATTATTTGATTTTAACATATATAAACTAATTTCAGTTATAATGGTTTTGAGATCACAGTTAGAAAATAATTTCGATTGTTTTGATTGCGTATCTTTCAGTTCACAAAGGCTCCTGAAACAGGGGAATTACCTTTAAATGATTCCACTACAAAAAGCTTTGATCTCTTTAGTACAGGATACGCTAAGATGATTGACAGGGAGATTTTGTTCCATTCCAGGCATAAAATCTACTGATGGAACATTTGAGCTAACGCCTCTTTCTCACTTTGCTGCATCCTGCTGTGAACCGTTTCAAAAGAATGGTCATAGCCTGCTCTGCTTCGTTTTGATCTGCTGTTTCTACATGTTGATCTCATGTATCGTGTTCATCTTCTGCATATTACAGACATTTTGTTTTCAGCTCTTTTGCAACAAGGACTATGGTGTGAACGTTTAAAGCTCAAATAAAGACATGAAATCTTTCGTCTTTACAGAGTTTTGAGTTGTGTAAACTGGTTGAATGCTAAAATGTTGGCCATGGTCTGAGACACCCTAACCCCAAAACACAGAGCGACGTGTATTCCCCCCGTCTGCTAAATTTAGCCCAAGGAGATAGAACAGATGAAAGCCAGAATCCCCCCCCCCCCCCCCCCCCCCCCCCCCCCCCCCCCCCCCCCAAGTTGGGTTATGTTTCGAAAAGATTTGAACCATTTGCCTGCGTTTGACTCAAAATCAAGAGGTGTATATTTTTAAAACTTTCATTCAGAGGTAAGCCTGATATTAGTTTTGGAAATGATTTCAGATCTGTCCGTAGGACTAGAAATGAGAGAGGGTAACGTTTGTATTTTCACAACCACGCAGATAGGGCTGAATAGGGACTGCTATCTCAGAAAACGAGATAAAAAAAAAAGGCGCCAACACAATGGGCAGTGTAAGAGAAACGGGTTGACGAACTGTGGACAGCACGTGCAACGCTCGCTATGCTGTGCACCACGTTTTAAGAACGTCGGAGTGCATCAGATACCAACGATCTACCAGACGCACCAAGTGATGGTGGGCTGTGTTGAAGCCAACGGAGCTGCCGGTATTGGTGTTCTTCAAGGTGTTGTGGCGTCTGTCTGTGCACCCGTTTTCCCAGCAACAGATATTTGTCACCGTATGTATGTGTTTATCCAGGTTCACACACACACACACACACACACACACACACACACACACACACACACACACACTGACTGACAGACACAAACCAATTTATTGTCAGATTAACCCATGGCTGTATTGACATTTATGAAACCATGTTGAACAGAATGTCAACATTTTTCATTTAATTAAAAGGAACATAATTCACACACACACACACACACACACACACATTTAATTAAAAGCACGCACGCACGCACGCACGCACACGCACGCACGCACACACACACACACACACACACACACACACACACACACACACACACACACACACACACACACACACTAAGGGCCCATGCATACTGGTATCCAAAACATCAGTTCTATGTGACCGCATGTATATCCAATACATGGTAGTCGATGATCATCAGAGTATGGAACTGGCTGACATATTACTTTTAAAAAGTCGAACAGCTTATGGGTGTATATGGATTGGGCAAGGGGGAGAAGAGGGAGGAAGGGAGTGGAATGGGGAATGAAAAGCCTTGCTTTGCGTGCAAATTAAACGCAGAACCATTCTGATATGACATTTGGCCAGAAGAAAATTTTTACATTTCAAACATTCACGAACTGGAAAGGAAACACACACACACACACACACACACACACACACACACACACACGCACGCACGCACGCACGCACGCACGCACACACACACACACACACACACACACGCGCGCGCGCGCACGCACGCACACACACACACACACACACACACACACACACACACACACACACACACACACACACAAGACGCATATGTGGACATCAGTCAATCAACTTTACAGGTGCATGAACGAGGAGGTGCATGAGCATGGTATATCAATAATCAAACATGAAGATTACAAATAAAACCATTCGCGAGTATTCATATCTTTCTGCTCCCCACTAACAAACACGATTCCCTCTCCCCAGCCAGTCAGTCTCAAACCCTTTTCACCCGACCTATTCGCCCCCCCCCCCCCCCCTTCCCCCCTCCCCTTCCATCCTCCCACCCATCGATCCAACCAGACACATACATGCTCATCCTTTAGCTGTTTTCCTGACTCAAACGGTCATTGCTAGGACAAAGAAGAGCGAACAAACACACGGTCATTGCTAGGACAAAGAAGAGCGAACAAATACACGGTCATTGCTAGGACAAAGGTCATTGTTAGGACAAAGAAGGGCGAACAAACACACGGTCATCGCTAGGACAAACGGTCATTGTTAGGACAAAGAAGGGCGAACAAACATACGGTCATTGCTAGAACAAAGAAGAGCGAATAAACACACGGTCATTGTTAGGACAAAGAAGGGCGAACAAACATACGGTCATTGCTAGGACAAAGAAGAGCGAACAAACACACGGTCATTGCTAGGAAAGAAGAACGAACAAACACACGCGCAGTTTAGAATCCTTGAAGCACAAAAAATGTAGAGGAGTATATAGTAGACAACGGTGCCGCACTCGAAGATTTATTAATATACAGCGATAGAGCACATGGCCTGGCCTTATAGCCACTGCTGCAGCAGAGCAGAGAGAGACAGGCGGGAGAGCGAGAGAGAGAGAGACAGAAAGAGAGAAAGAGAGACAGGCGGGAGTATATCATCAGCATGACTGGCCGATCACCCCAGCTTCGTCACCAAGCACTCCTCGTCTCCTGCGTCCTTGGCCTGGTCCTCACGGCTGACTCTGCTGCCGTCATGAAGTTTTCATTCTGGAAGAAGATGGGCCTACAGACTATCAGCTCCTCCTGGCGGACGATCGGCTCGGCCAGAACGAGACTGCACTGCGTGCAGCAGTGTGCGCTGACGGAGGGCTGCGGGTCTGCAGCCTATGATTCCACGTCCAGCATCTGCTCCCTGCGGCCCGCGTACCGCCGCTTCGATGATGGAGATGGTGAGGGAACTCCCCTGGACGTCTTCCACGATGGAGATGATGAGGAAACTCCCCTGGACGTCTTCCATGATGGAGATGATGATGAGGGAGCTCCCCTGGACGTCTTCCATGATGGAGATAATGAGGGAGCTCCCCTGGACGTCTTCCATGATGGAGATGATGAGGGAGCTCCCCTGGACGTCTTCCATGATGGAGATGCTGGGGGAACTCCCCTGGACGTCTTCCATGATGGAGATGCTGGGGGAACTCCCCTGGACGTCTACCTCGTGAACGGTGGTGAGGATTCAATGGTTTGGGTGGCAGGAGTCCCAGTGGTGGAGGAATTGTCGTTGTCAGCGTGCGTCACATGAAATGCCTCAGCACTTTCACCTGTCTGTCAGTCTCTCCGTCCATGGGACATTCCTATGACTACGCTATTTTTGTTGTCAGAGGCAAATAGTATGTTTATGGTATACAACAGAGAGAGAGAGAGAGAGAGAGAGAGAGAGAGAGAGAGAGAGAGAGAGAGAGAGAGAGAGAGAGAGAGAGAGAATAATAATCGTGCAGTAGTACATGCATATGCAGATGTAGTTTGTGTGAGGCATGGCTTCGTCTGTGCTCCTCAGTTCTTATCTACAGTGAATGTGGATGATAACATTTTCATCACAATGATGTTGCAGGACATACACAGCAAGGTGCCCCGGGTGGGCGGAAACAGTGAAGGAAGGACAGAACGATAGTGTTGTGGCTGGTATGACAGTTTGACCACCAGTGATACACACACACACACACACACACACACACACACACACACACACACACACACACACACACACACACATATATATATATATATATATATATATATATATATATATATATAAAAATTGCTCGTTCATCGTTTCCATTGTTCTGAACGTTGTTTATCTTGTCTAAAGAAGACCAAAGAGGTCGAAAGGCGTCGTTTACACACACACACACACACACACACACACACACACACACACACACACACACACACACACGCACACACACACACACACACACACACACACATATATATATATATATATATATATATATATATATATATATATATGTATATGTATGTATATATATATATATATATATATATATATATATATATATATATAGATATATAGATATAGATACACACACACACACACACACACACACACACACACACACAACACACACACACACACACACACACACACACACACACACACACACACACACACACACACAACTAAATTGAAAGTCTGGTCAATGTTGATGTTACGACGGATGGAATGGATAGTGTCTGCGGGAAAAAAAAATTGTTTATTCTGTGACTTAACTAGTTATGAACTTTATGAAAAAAAAGGTCTTATTCTAATGTGGTTTGCGAGAAGAGGGAGAGTTTTGATGCTATGGATAATAAGCTCCCAGAGTGAGCGACAGAGACTTGAAAAATGTTAGTTTTGATTTTTGATGTGGATGAGTATGTAATTCACTCTTGATATGAATATTGAATAGTTGGGTGTTGGTACGAGTATTGTGGAAATCTTTCCCTTGCAGGATATCTCTTCTGTCAGTGTAGCAGAAGCACTATTGGGTATCTTTTCTCGTCTGGGATTTCCAAAAGTGTGATTCTTTCGGATCAAGGCACCCAGTTTGATTCTGACCTCATGAAACAGTTTCATGTGATATGTGGTACCAAGGGCATTCGCACATCGCCATACCATCCTCAGGCAAGGGGTCATGTTGAGCTTTTTCATGGCACTCTGAAATCGATGCTGAAGAAAACTGTGCGTTCTTACCCAAAGGCATGGCATCGATATCTACCTGCACTGCTATTTGCATGCAGAGAGGTACCTTCAGAAAGCACAGGTTTCTCCCCATTTCAGTTATGTTTGGTCGACAAGTTCGTGGCCCTATCGTTCTATTGCAGGAGTCATGGACCCAGTCTGATGGTCATGATGCTGAAGCAAAACCCCTCTATGCCTACTTGTTCGAGCTGAAAAATGTCATTGCTGACTCAGCAAGTTGGCTATGGATCATTCTGTCGATTCCTCTGCTAAGGGAAAAAAGTATTTTGATCGTAAGGCTAGAGAACGTCGTTTCCAAGTTGACGACGAAGTCCTTGTTCTCCTCCCTACGGATTCAAACAAGTTACTAGCTAGTTGGTCAGGACCATTCCCAGTTACCAAAGCCTTGCATCCTGACTACAAAGTTCTCATCAAAGGAAAAGAAAAGGTTTTTCATGCCAATATGTTGAAGAGGTACATTCGCCGTTCTGCTGTGTCTGTGTGTCTCAGAGTATTTCAACAGTTACCTCTCAGGGCAAGTCAGTACCATGGTCAGAGATAGCGCCTCTCAGTTCTGACAAGAGAGGAGTTTTTCGTTCAGGAGTTCCCCAGGAATTGTTCCTTGTTCGAACCCCACTTCAAGTTCTCGTGCTCCTGTAGTCGCGTACACAATCGGTGTTGTTCAAGACTGCGATGACGTACTACCAATACACACTTTACCTGTTCCCATGGCATCTTCTATGCCAGGTGAAGATATCGATTCAGTACAGTTTGATAGTACTTTGTCTCACAGCAATGCTAAGGAGTTGCGAAGGGTCTTTGAGGATTTTCAGGATATTCTGACTCCGAAACCAGGCTCCTTTTCTGGCAACGTACTATTAGAGATTCCTCTAACAACTGATGTTCCAGTTAGGAAAAGGTGTTATGACATCCCCTTCTCTGATAGAGAGGTTGTTGATAGAGAAGTTGGCATCATGTTGGAACTCGGTATCATTGAGCCTTCTAATAGTCCCTATGCCTCCCCAGTTGTACTAGTCAGGAAAAAAGATGGTACATGTCGCTTTTGCATTGATTTCCGTTCTGTGAATAAGATTACCGTCTTCGATGCTGAGCCCATTCTTGATGTGGAAAGTTTACTTGCAAGATTATCTGATGCACAGTTCTTTACAAAGATAGATCTTGCAAAGGGATATTGGCAGATAGTTGTTAAGCCCGAGGACCGTCCAAAGACAGCTTTTTACAACGCATATGGGTCTTTTTCAGTTTGTAAGGATGCCTTTCAGTCTTGTGTCAGCGCCTGCTGTTTTCGCTCGCATGATGCGCACGCTAGCTTTAGATCAGTTCTCAGCCGTCAGCTTCTTTGATGACATTCTGGTTCATAGTGTTTCATGGGATGCACATATTCGTCATGTGAAAGGTGTTCTTCGTGTCTGAGTCTTTCAATCTCACAGTTTGTTCCTCGAAAATCGAGGCAGGTTTCCATTCTCTGGAATTTCTTGGACATATCGTTGGAGGTGGTACTAGGCGTCCTGACAGAAAGAGATAGATAAGATTCTGAGAATTCTCACCCCTTCTACCAGAAAGCAAGTCAGCTCTTTGCTAGGTTTGTTTAGCTTTTATAGAAGATATGTTCCCAGTTTTTCCACTTTGAGTGCTCCACTCTCTGATTTAATCAAGGACGTTGGTCGAGCTGGAAGATCTATTTCTTGGACCCCTGAATGTGCAGTAATGTTACAGAAGATTCAGAATATTTTGGCACCTGTATTACTGTTACCTCAGTTAGGTAAGCCTTTGTTCTTAGAACTGATGCTAGTTCTGGGCTAGGGCTAGGTGGATGATGTACTTCACCCAGTTGTGTTTGGGAGTCGCAAGTTGTTGGATCGTGAAAAGTCCTACAGTGCCATCGAACGACAGTGTTTAGCCATTGTCTGGGCTGTTCAGAAGTTCGTTCGATACCTTTGGGAGTCAGGTTTATCCTACAAACGGATCATCGACCTTTGACGTACCTTCGAACGTCAAATTTTAAGAATTCCCGAATTATGCGTTGGGCATTGTCTCTGCAGGAATTCTCGTTCGAAGTGGAACCAGTTCCAGGATCATCGAACATTTTCGCTGATCTTCTTTCACGTTCTTTTGAGAACCAGTCTGTTCCTTAGACATTGGTTTGTGTACATCCAGTTTTGATGTCCTCTTCATGTATTTTTTTCTGGAATTTTGTGACCTGTAGTTGTTTACTTTCTCTTAGTAAAAGCAATTCGGACATTGTATTTTTTTGTTTGTTTGTTTGTTTTTTTTTGAGGAGGGGGAGTATTGTGACGAACTGTTTCCCGTCCAGTCACAAAATTTTCGTGCTAACCGGAAGGTAGTCGTCCGGAAGCCGGTTGAAAAGTTTACCTGACTGCTACTCACCTGCGCAGCGTTAAAGCCGGGTGAGCTGAACCGGTTAGGCAGTCTCTGCAGTGATTCCGGCAACGCAACTATCCAGAAGGCCGAAGAGGGACTCCATCCGGTTTGTTTTTGTTGTTGTTGTTGTTGTTGTTGTGTTGTTGTTTTTGTTTTTGTTTGTTTGTTTTGTTTTGTTTTGTGGTAGTCAGATATTTATCATTCAATGTTTATTTATTAGCAAACCGAAACCGTATTCCCGTTTAGGAACGACTGAAACTTCCTCAGCGCACTGTGAAGGATTTGTTTAGAAAAGGAAAGAAATATTTATTGTGTTCTGTTATCCTATGACTTGATAGGGTAGCAAAACGAAATGCTGTCGGAAAACATGACTAGAAGTGAGTGTGTAAAGGAAGTGGTCTTCAGGGGGGAAAAAAATTTTCTTTATTCTGTGATTTAACTAGTTATGAACTTCATGATGAAAAAAAGGTCTTATTCTAATGTGGTTTGCGAGAAGAGGGAGAGTTTTTGATGCTATGGATAATAAGCTCCCAGAGTGAGCGACAGAGACTTGAAAAATGTTAGTTTTGATTTTTTATGTGGATGAGTATTTAATTCACTCTTGATATGAATATTGAATAGTTATGTGTTGGTAAACAAGAGTGTGTTGTGGAAATCTTTCCCTTTGAAGTAGTCGAATCTTTAAAAAAAAAAAAAAAAAAAAAAAAAAAAAAAAAAAAATTCCTTTTAAAATCTGGTGACTATATGAAATGAAATGAACATTCTTGAAGAAATAAATATTTGTGACATGACGAAAGACATTCATAGTTTGATGAAAAGTAATCATTAATTGTGTGTAGTGATGTATTCATGGTTAATTGAAGAGGGTCTAGGTGGGAATCCTTTTCCCAATTTGGAAAAAAGAGATTCTGAAAGGTTTATATATTGAAATCCTTTCCTGTGTAGTGCTGTGATTCCGGAAAGGGAATGTTGTAGTGTTATGATTCCGAAAAAGGGAATGTTGTAGTGTTATGATTCCGAAAAGGGAATGTTGTGGTGTTATGATTCCGGAAAAGGGAATGTTGTAGTGTTATGATTCCGGAAAAGGGAATGTTGTAGTGTTATGATTCCGGAAAAGGGAATGTTGTGGTGTTATGATTCCGGAAAAGGGAATGTTGTAGTGTTGAAGAAAGAATATGCTGATGCTGGTCCCAAGTTCTAGTGGAGTATGATGTGGCTAATGAATATGAATGTAGTCGTGATTGTAATGAGTAGTAGCCATGATAATCAAGGTAGTTAATCAGTTTCCCCCAGGTAGAAGTGTTCCCTGGACTGAGGGGGACTGGCTGCCATTGTCTGAGGGTCGGGCCGTAGCTGTGTCTACCCCCTTGTTCTCCGCCCTGTGTCGGTGTGGAGAGGTCGGCCTGAGTGCCGACAAACTACCCTACCTGCCACTGCGCCCGGGACCGACTACCCGCTGAGCCAGTGGGGCCGGAGACGCCGCTGCTGCCAAGCCAGAGCGCCGCTCCCGAGTTTTGAACCAGCGACCTGTTGGCTAGGCCGTCGCTGCGTTCTGTGTCTTTTGTGTGTGAGCCACAGCTATTGTGTGAGACTGTCGCTTTGTCGCCGGCAGAGACGCCGTGAGTGTGCTAGTGATTTTTGAGCCACAGCTCTGAAGTTCTGTAAGTCTTGTGTCGGACTTGGACTTGGTAGACGACGTCTACGTCGTCTGTGTCGTCTTCATCATCTCTCACCGTCTCGTCGTCTTCGTCCTCTTCATCGTTTCGTCGTCGTCGTCGTCGCCTTCACCGTCGTTGGAACCAGCAGCGATAGTAGGTAGCGAATTACATAGAGATATATCTTGTGTCGTGCGCCCTGTTGGGCGTACTTGAAGTATTAATGAACATATATATAGTTCTGTGTGTACGCCTTGTGGTTGGCGTGCCGACTATTGATGTGCTTGCATTTATTATGTGTTTGTCTGATGGCTCAGGCAGCATAAAACAAAAAAAAAAGTATTGTTCCTGTTGCCTGGCTGTCAATGTTCGGTGAGTGTGTGTGTGTGTGTGTGAATTGGAAAAAGTCGTGCATGCATCCATAATTTCTGTGCGAGAGTCAGACAGTCAGACACCTGCAGACACCACCCATTCCATCCGTAACAGTTAAAAATGATAAGATGGAAAAAAAAAAAAAAGACTTCGTTGAATGACGTGTAAAACTTTCGTCACTTATTGAAATTATTCCACTTCATTTGAGTCTGTTTTGTTGTTGTTGCTTTGTAAATTTTGTTTTTTTGTTGAGTTTACTTTAAAAGGAATGGGTTCACAAACTGATTTTATCATTCCCCTAGCGCATTTGCTACTGTTGAAAAAAAAAATAGTGTGATTTAACCCTTTTGCCCGCTAAGTTCACATGTTTTTTTTTTTTTTTACCAGCACTAACTGTTTTCAGTCGCTGTCTGTAAATACCAGGTACTTACAGACAGCAACTGAAAAGAACTAGTGGCTGTATCAGTCCTGAAGCAAAGCTGTGACAACTTCTGATTAGAATAAAGGAAACAGGCTAGTTTCAGTATGTCACACATTTTTCTTCTCGCCACGTGACGTGTCCCGTGATCTGTCAGTCTTAGAGTAACCTCGCTTGACCTGAGGATCGACGTTGAGCCCTGCCGCGGCTATGCTGACACACTGGCCCCGAAAAGGTTAATAGACATGCAGGCCACTTTTGCAACGGACCATCGTAACTAACGTGATAAGGTAGTAAGTGCATAATAAGCATGCACGGCAACGTTTACATCCATCGCAACATGGTAACAGTATCATTTTTTTAAAAAATCAAATAACTCCACACTGTTTGGGACAACACAATGGCAATAACATAGTTAACAAGAAAATCAAAGTATCTTTATAAAATGTTGAGGGAAAAAAGTAAGTAAAGTATCTTTATAACAGCATCTTTATAAATTTTTTTTTTTTTTTTTTTTGTTTTTGTGTGGGGGGGGGATAACGTTTTTTTTTTTTTTTTTTTTTTTTTTTTTTTTTTTAATTCTCCATTTTCATGCCAGGAATTGTGCTTTGTTTCCTGAAACTTTGTTAACTTCTCCTGGCGTCATGTTACCAACGAAAACTATGGAATTCATGAGGGTCCTTCTTTTTCGGTGGACGTCAACGGGGCGTTCTGTTCTGAATTCGACGGAGACATCCCTATCAGTGAAACCAACCCAGCTTGTGGCACGCCGGCACGACACACTGGTCGACACTGTTGTGATGATGTATGACGTGTGAATGTCTGATGCTTTCAAATGGGCCTATATTGGAATGTCGGGGGATGTTTCTCCGTACGGCCCCGATTGTATCCCCGGCTTTGGAAACTCTGAGTTAGTAATTTCCCCTTTCTGTGGCTCTCTTTGACTCTGTCTTTTTCTTTATTTCTTGAATGTTTTCCACAGGTTATTATTACTCTTTGTGGCTTTTTCTCGTGTCTTTAAAAGGTTCATTTGTGTTTGTTCATTTCTCTAGTTGTTGTTGCTGTGTAGATGTATCCAGTACGGGGTATATAGACAAGCTTGGAACATCCTTTTTCGGGGATGTTCCTTGCTGGTTCTGTGTGCTCTGTGCTGTCATTTCTGCTGGGCAATTCAGTGTCGTAGGCAGCAGTTATTTGGAGCTATGGGCCTGTATTTGTTTCTTTGTGGGAGCAAGAGTTACCCTACTTGTTTATTAGTTGCACTTTAACTCTTTTCACAATTTATAGCACTTTTTCCCTTGAAATCAGACCAAGTTGTGAATTTGCAAGTAATGTACAAACGAGTCTGCAACGTCTATTTGCCCATGTGACTTTTTTTTTCATTTACTTCTCGTGACACCATTCGATTTTTTCAATAAGTTACAACCATTTTTCAAACTGAAGATCATAAAATAAATGGATTGACTGATGTCATCAATACAGCCTGGCCTATTTCATATAATATTTGTTTCCATATACAACACGTTTTCCAGAGAAGCGAAAAGAAAAAGAAATCAAAGCAATTGAGGGTTTCCAAGCTGTTTTGTTCAAGTCATGTCACACGATAAAACGCCCACGGGGAAATGCCAGGTTTGAGTAGTTGTACTGCACCACCAGTTTCCCAGCTCAAAATCAAAGATGAACAGGAGAAAACATTGGTATCTCGCGCACTTTCCTGCCTTTGTCGGAGTCTAGTTCGCTCCCTCAGGCTTCTTACCAATTCAGAAGTGACAACTGTTCAGTTAGCTCCGCTGCTGTCTCGGATAACCACATATAGCAGCTTCTTCGTGTCCGCTGTACAGCCAGATCAGCCCACTGTCTGTACGTACCCTTGACCCCGCGCCTCGACCCCGCGCGTCCAAACCACCATGTGTGTGCTACACACTTGACAGTTTGACCTTTGACACTGTTAGCAGCGAAGTGTGGTGAACAGACAACTAATCCCATGATCAAAAGACAGACAGAGTGCCAGAGAGATCGACAGGAAGTGGTGAGTGTCTCCAACTAGCAAAAAGCGAAGATACTGATTCTATGCCCTATTCATCTCTGGCAAAATGAATGTCCTTGAGTTTCGACTGTATGTTCTCTATGGCCCACAACTTTTGGTCTTCTCATCTCGCGTCCAGTTGGTTAAGTGATCTTCGAAGAAATCGATCAGAAACGAAATTTTTATCATGTAAAAAAAAAACTTGAAGTAGGTCTATATAATATTTTTCTTTTTTTTTTAGGACTTTTTTTCAAGCCTTCCAGCAAGACATAGCCACATGTCAGTTAGTAGTACCGTCGATTGGCTCATACTGGTTAATCCAAGGAATCTGTTGTCTCAGACTACAGCCTGTCGTAACACGAGTCTACTTTGAAGCCAGGGCGAAGCTTTATATCGCAAAAGCGCACGTCTGCTTCGAAACTTTGTTTTCTGCAAAAGTTTGTCAAACAAGCGCTGTGTGGTATGTTTATGTCACCAAGAAATATTGTTTGCTATTTCGCTGTAGAATATTTCTCCTCAATACTGAACAACCACATAACGTCAGGTCATATGTAAAGTATAGGTGTGGCTTGTTTCATCATCTGCTTCAGACTTTGGCGTCACTTCTTTTGTTTGGAAACAATTATCAGTTGATTATAGTTATTTCATACGTTAGATTATTTTTTCTACTTAACTTACCACCCGAATTGGCTTCCATTTGGAGTGTGAACAAAGAGGAATTAGAGAAAACTTTTCAATAGTCCTTAGAGGGGGGGGGGGGGGTAGATATTTTTTATATGTTCGAAAAAAAAAAACACTGTGACGTATGTCGGTTTTTTTCCCCCTCATCAGGAGCTTTGCGGTTTTGAGGTTGAGTATTGATTGACGTTACCTCTGGAGTACAGTAAACAGCATCTGTAGTTAGTTACTTTACTAATACAGTGTGATTTGTGTGTCGCGTTTTTTCCGTTTACTTTTGAAATCTTAGTGTCGTTCTCGACAGTCCTCTCCCGATTCTCGGATTCTGCATCACTAAGCAGTTTGAGTTTTTGCTTAACAGTCAATGATCCATGTTGTTGCAGGTTTCGCAGATAGTTAATTTTTCGATGTTGACTTTACGTCACTGTTGCAAAGCCTTGTTCGTCTTAGTTGACAGTTATCATCCGACTGCAAGGATAACATCAGCTAAGTGATTGCATGATCATCGCTGAATCATTTAGTTTTCTATCCCATGATTTTACATATGCGTCAACTGCTACTCTAAGTATTCCTTTACTGTGTTCGGCCGGAACGATTTGAGAAACAACAACAACAACAAACCGTCACAACATGGAAAAAGCCATGACGTATTTCAGCAAGATTGTTGTTTGAATAAAAGAAGTCATGTCCATGTTCAAGCTATCGCTCGTCAATGTGATGTCGTGTCTTTGATTCTCTGTCTGTACACTTACTCGTGAACTCGTGTTAGCTTTACAGTCTGCCTGTATACATGTATGGTATGGTTCGTTTCATCATTCATTTGTTTTGCATTGCGAGTATTCTCACTGCACAAATGCAAAATGAACTGTGTGCAGCCTTTCTTGAAACATAGTTTTAGTCATGCCTATTTTAGACCATTTAAGAAATACTGAAAGCTACATAAATCTCATAACATGAAGACTAGCAAAACTGACGCAAATGTATGAATTTTAACTCGATGTTTTTTTTTTTAAGTTTGCCATTCTGACATTTTCAATATTATGTCAGTTTGAAGGATTCTTTGTGTTGAAAGGTACATTCAAACCTTGCCATCCTTAAAATGACGGGTAGTTTAGATTGTAATTTAAAGCAGTTGTTGTTTATAGCTTTCATTTTAATTTTCAAACAAATTACAATGTGCTTGTAAGTGACACACAAAATCATTCGGTAGCTCAGGAGAAAATAGATGATTAAGAAGTAAAAACAAAAAAAAAACCAGAAAGAAAGAAAACAAAGCAACGATGATTTTCCCCACAGGAATAGCATTCGTCCTCATGGAAACGTTAAATCCTATATCTGTTGTTTGTGCTTGTCGTATTCTTAACGGTCTGGTACATGTCACTTTGACGTGAATTTTATTACGGATTTTCTCAATGCTGAGATAAAGCGACCATTTTTATCGTTCATTCATGGAGCAAAATGAACCAATACTAAACGTATCGTATCGGACTTTTTTTTGTTGGGATCACCATAATTCATTAGCTGCATTACATTTTGACCTGGAAAAATTACGTGTCACAAATGCCGTCATTAACAGTTTTTTTGTATGTCCGTATATCTCCATTCTTCAGAAATGCAGGTTATTTTCTCTGACGAACTGATTTTTTTTTTTTTTTGTTTTGTTTTTTGTTCCTTTTGTAAGTGTGTTTTTCGGCATTAAATCACCTTTTTCTGTTTTGTATGCGTGTACGCGTGTATGTGTGTAAGTACGCGCATGTGTGCATGTGTGTGTGTGTGTGTGTGTGTGTGTGTGTGTGTGTGTGTGTGTGTGTGTGTCTGTCTGTCTGTCTGTCTGTCTGTCTTTTTTTTTTTTACATGTCGATATAAATACTTGCATACACCACAGCTAATAAACATTGACACACTTAATTCATTTCATCAATGTAGCTTAACTTATTCACGGATTATAATTTCTTTGATTTATAAGATCAGATTGAATGCTTTTGAGACAAAGTTTTGTAAGAACATAACATACCTTTGTGTGGCGGAAAAATTACAAATAATCACATCCTTTTTCAATGTGAGCACTTAAAACCTTACCCACCATCCCTACCTAAATGTTCTCTGGTCACGTTGTATCAGATTTATCACTGATGTGTAAGATTGCAGTTTTTCATTACATCAAAGTCCTTTTTTTTCTGTTCTGTAAATTGGAACCGATGTTGAGTGTTTTGATCAGTAGTTCTTTGTTAGCTCATAGTTGTTTAATGTATTGTTGCTGTTGCTGTTTTTCTCCAAAGCCTTTGAAGATATTATTTAATACCTCTATCCGTCCCCCCCCCCCCACCCCCCACACACACACACACACACACACACTCAGCCCTCCCCCCCCCCCCCCTTTCCCTCTAACACACACACACACACACATACACACACACGCACGCACGCACGCACGCACGCACGCACGTACACACGCGCGCACGCACACACACACACACACACACACACACACACACACACACACACACACACACACACACACACACACACACACACACACACACACACACACACACACTCACGCACACACACACACACACACACGCACGCACGCACGCACGCACGCACGCACGCACACACACACACACACACACACACACACACACACATGCCACACTCATGCACACACCACCACACATATGTATAAATATACACGTGTGTGTGTGTGTGT
>JADBJO010001203.1:332500-340000 GCA_016801955.1 Conus betulinus | reverse complement strand
GATGTGTTCTACACCGCGCGCGCAGGGATGTCTTTTCCAGGGTCGTCCTATTGATGTGAACGGTGACCCGTTTCAGAACAGGTGTACAGGTATGATCTTCACAAGGTGGTCCTATCGGTGGACCTTGACCTGTATGTTTACGGTCATTGACCTGCTTGGGTACATATGTGCAGAGATATGCTTCACTAGTCATTCTGTTGACACACGTTGGTCTGCTATAGTACAGGTGTACATGGATGCCTTTCGCCAGGTCACCGAGTATTGACCTGTTTCCGAATCGATGCAAAGAGACCGTCTTGCGTGTTTTGCTGTCTGACTCCCGTTCTCAAAAGTTTGGATGCGTGTAATAATTAGTCCCTACACACCCACACCATACGCACATGGATAGCCAGGCAACACACGAGTTAAATTTTTTCTTTATAATTATGCTGCCTGAACCATCAAATATACATTCATGTGAACTGGTACAAATCAACATATGTCACTACATAGCATATAGATCAAGCTATCAATACATAGGAACTTCAATTATCAGATATCAGCGTTCATATTACATATCTTGATATCACTCACAGATCTCGCCGGCGCCGTCCACAGTGTCTCACATATACAGTCAACACACACTCGGTTCCACAGTACTCAAGCCACAGTCTACAACACTAAAAGAACGCAAAGAAGGATAACCAAGGTCCCCACACAATAAGCACGGCTGTTCATAAACACAACGACGAAGAAGAAGAAACATGTTCTCCACACAGCAAGCACAATAAATTACGTCGAACTATCAGAAGAAGAACCGCAGATTCACATTCACAAAGCACACATTATTAATCCATAGCAGAAGAACCGCAGATCCACAATGCAAAGCATCCATAGAAGAAGAACTGCAGATTCACAAGGCACAGTAAACCATTGAATCCCCGGCGAACACGATTTCAGCAAAGTTCCATAGAACACAATAAACTTCGATTCGACGTGTAGTTGATCTAAAACAAAAATTAATTAACTTCTCCGTGTATTGATATTACAATGTTCACATCAATAAACTCAGCCCACCGACACACATGAGGTGGTACAATTAGCGCACATAAATTTCCTCTTGTAGGAGTTTTACGTCTTTGTCGGCGACACAGCAGCCTTCACAACAATTTTATAACAAATACATTTCCTGGTACATATTTCACTGGTACCGTCATCAGAAGTATCGCACATACACATTGACCATCGACGCACTACTACTGACTTGAAAGTCAGCCTCTCCACATAGTAACACTACGGAGAAAACGACGATTTAAACAAAATAAAATAGGCTGGACACCAAGCCTCAGCCGTTAGTTCTTGCTCTCTCTGATTAATCCTTGCCTGTCCGTATAGGGAGCGTCGGCAGGAGTATCAGCCTGCGTACGCAGAAGAGGAAAAGAAGAAGTTGATCTTTTCCACACCTGGTGTTCAGGATGTCCTCCACAACGTCACACCGTAGAGACTGTTGACCTGTTTCATGCCTGGTGTATCAAAATATAAATCACCGTGTCATCCTTCTGATGAAGACAGGCCTGCACCACAGCAGCTTCAGCAAGGACACCCTTCACCTGCTCAACTCATCGATCAGCTGTCAAGCCTTTTTTTGTTTTAAAGAAGAACGTCTTGAAGCTGAATTGTCTCCTTATTCCTGCCGCTGGGGTTTTGCAGACTGGGTGTACAGGAATGCCACTCAACTGGCCATCACCTTTCACCTCAAGGTTCCAGAGGTGGGGGACAGCAAAGTGACGTCATGGCTGGAGGCGGTGCAGTTCTACCTTGCTCACAACGCTTCTGTGCACTACCCGCAGATTTCAGCTTACCTGGAGGTTGGGTTTTATACACACACACACACACACACACACACACACACACACACACACATATGCGAGCGTGCACACACACATGTGCGCGCACACACACACACACACAACACACACACACACACACACACACACACACACACACACACACACACACACACACACACACACACACACACACACACACACACACACACACACATACACACACACACAAGATAGATAGATAGATAGATAGATAGATAGATAGATAGATAGATAGATAGATAGATAGATAGATAGATGGATGGATGGATGGATGGATGGATGGATATTGTGTGTGAATGTGTTGGCATGTGTGTGTGTGCGCGCGCGCGAGCACGTGTGTGTGTGTGTGTGTGTGTGTGTGTGTGTGTGTGTGTGTGTGTGTGTGTGTATGTGAGTGTGTGTGTGTGTGTGTGTGTGTGTGTGTGTGTGTGTGTGTGTGTGTGTGTGTGTGTGTTTGATTGTCAGTGCTGAGTATGTGAGTCTGTGTGTGTGTATGTCCGTGCTTCTTCTTTGTTGGTGTGTGCGTTTATTTTGTGTGAATATTGTGTATGTATGTGTGGTCTGTGTGTGTGAGTGTGTGTGTGTGTTGTGTGTGTGTGTGTGTGTGTGTGTGTGTGTGTGTGTGTGTGTGTGATTGTGTGTGTGTTTGTGTGTTTGTGTGTGTGTGTGTGAGAGAGAGAGAGAGAGAGAGAGAGACAGAGAGAGAGACAGAGAGAGAGAGAGAGAGAGAGAGAGTGAGAGTGTATGTGTGCGTATGCTTGTCTATGGGATGTTCTGATTATTTACTGTTAGGCTGCTTACTCACTCACTCATTCCCCTGCCACTTGTACCTGCTCATTTTCTCACTGACTTCCTTACAGATACTAGTTCATGGTGTCGCTTCACTTGCCAATCAGCACAGTTTGCTTGGTCGTCGCAGTGACATGGTTTGGGTATCCATGCTTGTTAAGCACATACCCGTGAACATTCACTTGGACATGCGCGCATGCACGCTCACAGACACGCTTACAAAAGTGCGCGCAGACGTGCGCTCTCGCGCACGCACACTCTTTGCGCGAACACACACACACACACACACACACCACACACACACACACACACACACATACACACACACACGCACACACGCACGCACACACATACACACACTCACACACACACACACACACACACACACACACACACACACACACACACACACACACACACACACACACACACCACTCTCTCTCTCTCTCTCTCTCTCCTCATCTCTCTCTCTCTCTCTCTCTCTCTCTCTCTCTCTCTCTCTCTCTCTCTCTTCAGAATGACAATTCCATGTCTTATTTCAAAACATTGTTCAGCTTACGCACCGACTGACACACTGACATGTTTACTGTTGCAGGAGCCGTACAGACTGACCAACAGACCGTAGTAAGGGATGAGGCCACGCCTTATTGTCCCCGCTTCCTCTTTAATATGACCCGTGTCGGAATACGTCTGCATGAGAATTCCTTATCTCTAGCCATACAAAAGTGGGGAAAAACAAATAATGGACATCTGTGCTTGTTTGTTTAGTTTGTCTGTCTGTTTTTTTGTTTGTTTGTCTGTCTGTTGTTTTTAGTTCTTTTCTTTGTGTTAGAGACCGAAATTACAAAATGAATGATAAACAACGAAGATCATCTCTCTTCCCTCGGAGGAAGTCAAATGGAGTTTTGCGCTGATAGTTACCTCTCTTGTTTCATCATGGGGAGTTAGAATTACCTTTCTTCTTTGTTAGTTCCTATTCGTGTTTTCCCCAGTCTCTTCAGATATCCTGAAAATAAAAAGAAATTTCAGACCTGCTCTACTCCTCTCATTTGGAGTGATGGTGGCCTCCCTTTCCCTTTCCTCTCCTCTTTCCCTTCTCCTTTACACATCTCTCTCTCTCTCTCTCTCTCTCTCTCTCTCTCTCTCTCTCTCTCCTCTCTCTCTCTCTCTCTCTCTCTCTCTCGCCTCTCAGGTTTTTTTGACACTAAGATTCAACTAATCTTTATGTATGCTGCCGAGATATGGGGATTACACAGATCTGAACATTTAGAAAAAGTACACATGCTGGCACGCAAAAATTTCTGGGTGTTCCGGGCATTACGCCAAAACGAAATGGTATACGGAGATTTGGGTCGATATCCATTATACATTAATTCCTACGCTACTTTTTTACGATACTGGTTTAGACTTTTACAGATGAAAGCTGAAAGGTTACCTCAGAAAGCATATTTGATTCTGTTGGAATTAGACAGATCTGGAAAACAGTGCTGGGTCTCAAAGATAAGAGAAATCTTGTGTTCAACAGGTTTTAATTTTTTGTTTGGTTACAACAAGGTGTTATGTTCCTAAATGTGTTTAAACAAAGGTTTATTGATATGTTCATAGAAGAATGGACTGGCACCATTCGAGACCGTGAGAGATACGAAATGTTATAGTAATTTTAAGTCTGTTTTTGAAAAGGAAAGATATCTTTTGGATACGAATACGTACTGTTTCCGCATTGCCATTACACGAACCAGGTTTAATTTGCTTCCACTGAACAACAAACTGCATCGCTATAGTAAAACAAAAAGGACAAAGCTTGCGCATTTTGCCGCGATCACATAGAGAATGAGTACATTTTTTATTTCAGTGCTCACTCTATCAAGACCTTAGGAATAAATCTCTCAAAGAATTCGCCAGTTGTCCCCCTTCATTTTGCTTCTTAAGGCATCCAGTGCTTCACAGAGACATAGCCCTGTCAAGGTACATTTTTCATGCGAGATCAAGATCAATCAATTCTTTTGTTGGTAAATTACTGTGGATAATTACCACCACCTTGGTTTTCCTTGAAATGTTCTGACTTCATTTGTGTTGTAATTTCAGTTATTCTAAACGTATCTGAATAATGTATCATCTTTTTACACGCATTTTTGGGGATTCAATACTCTAATGCTTTTTTTGTTCTGTTTGCAACAACATATATTATGTTAACTCCTCCCCTCTCTCCTCTCTCTCTCTCTCTCCGTCTCTCTCTCCTTCTCTCTCTCTCTGTTACTCTCCCTTCATGAGTACATAGGTGAGCAGCCCAGCGAGCGCGCAAACACACACACACACACACACAGCATACATATACATTACATACGCGCCCGCTGAGACGCGCGGCGCGCGCGCAGACATCCCCTACACACACGCGCGCACGCTTGCTGTATGTGCGTGCACACACGACCCACAACACACACACACCACACACACACACACCCGTGCACCGCTACAACACACACACGGCACGCTCGCACCGCACACACACACACAACACACACACACACACACACACACAACCAACACCACACACACACACACACCACATGCACACACGCACGCACACAGAGGACACATACAGTAACACACAGACAGCGACAGAGACAGAGAGAAGAGAGGAGAGACGAGAGACAGAGCGAGTGAGAGAGAGAGAAATAGGAACAAGGAGGGTGGGATAAATCGGGAGGGGGAGGAGGATGAGGCAAGGATAGACAAAAAAGAGAGAGATGTATAGAGGGAGAGGGCGGTGGGGGGTGGGGAGGGGGGGGAATGTGGGAGAGGGGAGGGTGGGGGGAGGATGTTAGGGGGGGTGAGGGTGGGGGGTATAGGGGGGGGGGAGGATGGGGTGTGTGTGTAGAAACAGCGTTGGTCCAGAGAAAAGAAACAGAGACAATCAGAGAAAGACTGAAAGCAAGGAGGGACAAGAAAATGCGTGTGGGGGGGGGAGGGGGGGTGGGGGGAAGGACAGAAGTCTAAAGTGGCAACGAGGGCAAGGGAAACTGGGGTGAAGGAAGGAGAGAGATTAGTTTGGGGAGGGGGGAGGGGGATGAGAGAGAGTGAAAGGCTGTGGTGGGGGAATGGTGATTAAATGGTGATTAATTGGCAACTATTGACTTCGTCTCCCAACGCAATAAGTCACTAGTTTGATGGCAAATTCTTTCGTCCATGACTCAAAGGGAACATACATCTTTGAAGACCGAGCGAGCAGGCACTTTGTTCGTGTTAAACTAGGCAAGATGGGTGTAGCCCAGCAAATACTCTCTCTCTCTCTCTCGTTCTCTCTCTCTCTCCTCTCTCTCCTCTCTCTCTCTCTCTCCCCCCTCCCCCCCCCCCCCCCCCCTGCCTTCTTCTTCCCCTTCTTCTTCTTCTTCTTCTTGTTCTTCTCTTCTTCTTCTTGCTTCTTCCCTTGTTTTAATCCCAAAATTCGAGTCTGTTTCTTCGTAAGCAATTATACTAATCATTGACAAGCCTGTAAAGAAATATATGTCTGTCTTAAAAACTGGTCACAAGACATGTGAAAAAGCTGCTGGGAAAAAAAAATCAGTATTTCAAATTTAATGGGCAAGTATCATGTATAGATACCGCATTAATGTAAGTCTTAAGACTCAAACAAATAAACAAACAAAACTGTACTTATTATCGGTCCACGAAGAAGCTGTGGAAACCACTTCTTTTTGTCTATCAGGCTGCAAAGCATCTTTTAAAGCGCTGAGATATCAGTGTATCCCAAAGCTCATTATTGCAACTCTTATGAAAACCACTGACCATAAAGCAGTCCAGTGATTATAAGAGATGCACTTCCCTCATTCTTTCCATTTCTCACTCAGGGTGCATGCTATGTGTAACGTGTCATCCATACCAACGGCCAACTGGCCTACTCTTCCGAATGTTGGTGATGGGATTTTACGTGTGTGCAAGATGTTATGCGTGCGTTCACACACGAACCTCGGTTTATAGTCTCATTCGAAGGACTGTATGGGAAATGGAGTCAGAACCAATGTTAAACTCCGAGGGAAAAATCCCCCTGTACCGAACGCCCAGATTGCGAGTCAGGCGCTCTACCAACTGAGCTATTCCGGCGCGGCTCATGTGTCATGTAGATCTTTGCGGAGCGGCCACGGAGCATGAGACTTTTTCTTAATTAATGTGCATTGTGAGGATAAGGATGACGAAAAAAGACGTTGTGGAATTTTATTCAGCAGCACTAATTCAAAACCTGATTTATTTGAGTCTTGCAGATTTTGAATAACACTGATATAGTCTGTTCAAGCCATTAGTACTTGTGTTTTGTACCGTAACTGAAATACTGAAGCTAGGGTTTCTCTTTTTTTTATATCATTCAATTCACGCAGGGGGCTATCAGCAGTCGGAAAAGTGTACAATTGTTGTTTCAAACATCATAAACCAAACAGCGTGACAACCGATTCTTCAAGAGCGCTCTATGATTTTAACAACATACATGTTATCGCAAAAAGGAAGAAACAAACAAAAACAAACGAATGAATGAACAAACGAACAAATATAAGTACTGGGCTGTCTCTCAAAATCAAGAGACACGGCGTTTTAAAAGCACCCGAGGTACAAATCCGTTCATGGTATATTGCACACACACACACACACACACACACACACACACACACACACACACACACACACACACACACGCACGCACGCACGCACACGCACAAACACACACACACACACACATACACACAGACACGCACACACGCACGCAACACACACACAAACACACACACACGCACACACACACACACACACACACAACACACACACACACACAACACACATGCTTTCTCTCTCT
>JADBJO010001203.1:320000-325000 GCA_016801955.1 Conus betulinus | reverse complement strand
TTACTGCATTACTCCTGTGCGTGAAAACATAGGAAATGTTACGATTTTATTGTTTTTGTTACCTTTGTGATTTTATTTTGTGTTAACTTTGATGATATACACACTAGGAATGAAGGTGTACTATTTTGTTTGCAGGAAGGAAAGAGGGAAATGTTATGTTCTGTTACCCCCCCCCCCCCCCCCCCCCCCCCCCCTTGGTCAAAGACCTCTTTGTCTCCCCACCCCCTCTCGTCAAAAGACTCTTGGTAATGAAAAAAACTCTCAAAGGTCAGAAGGCTCGCTCTCTTTCTCTCAAGGCATGTTACTCTCTCTCTCTTAGCTTCTGCTCTCTCGTCTCCTCTCGGCGACAAATGATCTCTTTCCCCCCACTCTCTCTCTCTCTCTCTTCTCTCTCTCTCCTCTCCTCTCAAGGCCACTGTTATGTGGGTTACATGTTAGGCTGCTTAGAGTGGACAGGGAAATGAGACTCTGGTTCCCCTCATCTCTCCTCGGCTCTTCTACTCTTCTATCTCTCTCTCTCTCTCTCCTATCCTCTCAAAAGATAATCTCTCTCTCTCCTCTCTCTCGTCTCTCTCTCGTCTCGCTCTCTCTCTCTTTCTTGCTCTCTCTGTCTTCTCTCATCGACTCCTAGAGCTCACCCCCTACCAGCCGGTTTCCCCTCAATAAGCCTCCCCGCTGGGCTGATGGTCCATCCACATGGGTTAAGCTCTGGCGCTGTACCACGGAGGGTTCCAGTAATTGTTACCTCAGACCTCATCAATGCAGCAACACAGAGGATTGTGAGCTCCCCCCGACTTCTCGGGCAGCAAGGTGTGAAGAATCTCCCTCCATTCCCCTTCCCCCCTCCCCCCCCCCCCCCGCCCCCCCCCCCAACCCCCCCCCCCCCCCCCCCCCCCCC
This sequence comes from Conus betulinus, assembly GCA_016801955.1. NCBI lineage: Eukaryota > Metazoa > Mollusca > Gastropoda > Neogastropoda > Conidae > Conus > Conus betulinus. The sequence goes on along the minus strand of JADBJO010001203.1, from coordinate 324,102 downwards.
CCCCCCCCCCCCCCCCAAACTGCCTGTGGAACTCCGTGTGCCATCAGACTTCTATCTGAGGTTTCCCTACTCCTGTTCTTCTACAAAGAGAAACAATCCAGCTTTGTCCATCCTAATCCCCTTCCCCGCTCCTCCACCCCCATGTCATGAGTTGACGCAGTAGCCACCACCCATCCCTTCTCTCCTCTCTCTCTCTCTCTCTCTCTCTCTCCTCTCGCTCTCTCTACCTCTTTGTCCCCTCTCCTCTCTCTCCTTTTTCTTGGTCCCTCTCTCGCTCTCAACTCTCTCATCTCCCTCTCTCTCTCTCTCTCGTCTCACACACCACACACACACACACACATACCACACATACACACACACACACACAAACACACACACACAACACAACACATACACCTCTCTCTCTCTCTCTCACGCACACACACACACACACACACACACACACACACACAACAAAAAACTCACGCGCGCGCGCACGCGCACACACACGCGCACACACACACACACAAAGACGTTAAATAAAACTACTGAACTGAACTGACACTGACACAACACACACAAACACACACACACACACACACACACACACACACACACACACACACACACATTCTTCATTCGTGTCGCCTACGTCTTGTCCAGATGACTTTCTTCCATGCCGACACGATGGAGGACGCGCACACCTCAATCAGGACTGTGCACGTTGTCGACACGCGTGACGTGGGACGGAACTGCGGTTCCACGCATTCAAGTCGGCACCACTCCTCTCCCTTCCCCTCTCTATCTTCCCTCACTGATGCAGTCGCTGCGCCACCCCCCACCCCCCCACCCCACCCCCCACCCCTCCTTCCTGTCCAGCTTGTTACATGAATTCCATAAAATGGTCGGATGTTTCGAGCACGTGTGACTCAAGTGGCGGGCCGCTTCCAATTCACACCATGTTCGGAACACACTGTAAGCCTGCCCCCCCCCCACCCCCCCCCCCACCCCCATTGTAAGCCTCCCCCCCCCGAACCCCCCGACCCCCCCCCCCCCCCCCCCCGCCACGTGTGCCATTTCATGGCAACTGACCGACACACAGGAATGTTGCAATAGTTGATCTGAATCACACTGCACGTGGTGAGAAATCCACGGTCCTGTGTTCATAGGACCGGATGACTCTCCCCTCCCCCTCCCCTTTTCACCCCCCCACCCCCACCCCCTCCCCCCCCCCCCCCCCCCCCCCCCCCCCCCCCCCCCCCCTAAACAAACCCAGCACTCCTCCATAATAGACTGAATTGAATGTCATTCGTTTTTCTGTCAAGCTGGCACACAGACAGACACCAGAAACATGATGTGGAGCTTAATGAGCCGCTACAAGGACAGTAGTACTAGCCCAACACCAGTCAGACTGACCGTAGTCCCTAAGACTGGAAATAGGCCTTTCAAGTGTGTAACTCTCAATCCCAGTGTATGTCAGTGAAAGGGATGTTTATTTCTCCCAATACCTCGGAGGTTCTGCTGATTCCACACACACACACACACACCACACACACACACACACACCACACACACCATTCCTGCCTGTACACATGGCCTGTTGGTTTGGGACTGAAAACATGATTTGACTCTCGACGTTCACTCTTTCTTAACGGGTTGTCTCCCTGAATTCTTTCTGTTTTCTTACTTTCACAACACTTACTGACGATCATGGAACATGCGTCGCGCGCGCGCGCGCGCGCACACACACACACACACACGCACACACACACACACACACACACACACAACACAACACACACACAACACACACACACACACTGACATACTCTCTCTCTCTCTCTCTCTCTCTCTCTCTGGAACACGCGCTAGGCAGGGTAGTAGGTAGACTGGACTTGGATAAGCGCCGGATCTTCTCCACTTTTTTTTCCCCTATTGGTAGCTGTTAGGACCGTCTTTCACCAGCTGTATTCCACCTTACACGTGAAGGGCGACTCGGTTCTCAGCGTTAGGAATGCAACACTATACAAACATCACTCAGTGGATTGGTGGGGGGGAGGGGGGGGGGGGGGGGGGGGGGGGGGAGGGGGAGAGGGGGCGAGCGGGGCCGGGGGGCGAGGGGTACCATGCACAATAGGTGGTCGGAGCTAGAGTATGCTGCAAATATTTTCTTTCATCGCTCCACACGCCCCCATGGGAGCCTGATATGAATAAAAAAAAAATCCCCGAAGTGGAAAGATGCACAGAATGGGTGGCCCGCGGTGCAAAAGGAGGGGTTCATGAGTGAAGAACTCTTGTGTACAGGTACTACTGGACTGGTGGTTCGGGTTCGACGATCGAGTTGACTGTTCGGTGTAATTTGATCGCTGGTGTTTCGGGTTGGACAGTCGAGTTGACTACTTGATGGCATTTGACCGCTTCACGCTGACTGTGTGGTTTATCGTTTCCCCTCACTTACCGTTGCTCTGGCTGATTGAATACCCGTCACTCTGTCTGTGTGTCTGTCTGTATGCATGTGTGTATGTATGTCTGTCTCTGTCTCTCTTCTGGGTGGAAAAAAAAAGTATTTATGTACTTATCCTATTATCCTGGTAAATAAAAATTCGTTTTCGTTTCGTTTCTTCTCTAAATACATTTTTTGATTGTTTGTCCATCCTGTAAAGAGATAAGAGATAAATATACATTTGCCTCATACTAGAAATATCATCAAGTGTCAGCGCTTCTTTTACTGCAAAATGAAAAGAGAATTGTAACTCGCTCTGTAGCTATTGTTATGTTTAATATTGAAAGTAGCAAGAACTATAACTCTATGTGAAAGTCTAATGCATGCGTAAAGAGAATGCGCAGAAGGCCAACGGTTGCATGTCCAGATGTATGGTGAATGATCACAGCGTTCCCTTAGTAAACATCGTTTGGAGTTTGCAACTTGTGTGTTAGTGTCGTTGTTGCGTGCCAACATCAGCTAATCTAGACACATCATTTTCTGGCGACGAGCAGTTTCACCATCAAGGTCAAAAGAGATGCCTACTCCAAGATCTTCACCAGTGCCTGAATCACCCATAGATGTGTCTCTACAGCAAAGCAGATTCACAGAACCGGCTCAGGCACAACCAGATCAGACAATTCCAAGAAGAAGTTCTCAAAGAACTGTGGTGTTGCCGAAAAAATTCAAGGACTTCATCATGAAATAAACATTTTGTATGTTGCTGTTTAAATTCCTGTTTACAGCAACAAGAGCACTGACACTGTTTCTTTTAAAGCATGTTTTATGTTCCGTTCAGTTAATTCAATTTTGAATTTGATGTTAACAGTGTGAAAAAAAAAGAAATATTTCAGGTGTTTCATTTTCAAATATCATCTAAGCTTTTAGTAATATAGTATGTAAGATGATTGCTAATATAGTTGGACTTGAGTTATAAACTTAGACTCATTTTAATCTTATGAAATGGACTTGAATTCAATCAAAGAAATCTCCAACTGTTTCACAGTGACATTTGGTATGAATCGTCAACGTGAACATTTTGTCATCTGGGTTATTATACTCCTAAATTTATGCATGTTGCTCGTTAACTTTATGATTGATTACAGAATGTATGCTACATCTATTGCGAATAATATTAATACTAAATTTGCAACTAAATTGGGGAGGGATGTTATGTTTAATATTGAAAGTAGCAGGAACTATAACTCTATGTGAAAGTCTAATGCATGCGTAAAGAGAATGCGCAGAAGGCCAACGGTTGCATGTCCAGATGTATGGTGAATGATCACAGCGTTCCCTTAGTAAACATCGTTTGGAGTTTGCAAACTTGTGTGTTAGTGTCGTTGTTGCGTGCCAACATCAGCTAATCTAGACACATCAGCTACGTATATTTTTTAAAGCACTTAAACGAAGAGAGGACTGTTACCAGTTAACACAGAAATGCCAGAGTAATTTCAGGAAGAGCATTTTGTTAGGCAAATGTTTTCTTTCATAATTGTCAGTATATGCGCCGGGCGTATGTGTGTCCTGCTTTGTTCTTTGACCTCATTGCAGATAGGTCGATGGCCTTTGCAATTAAACTGTTTGAGTTTGAGAGTCTCTCTCTCTCTCTCTCTCTCTCTCTCTCTCTCTCTCTCTCTC
>JADBJO010001203.1:280000-302500 GCA_016801955.1 Conus betulinus | reverse complement strand
CACACAAAAGGGTTTTAAAAGACATACGGTTTCTTCGCATGTTCGTGAACGATTATTCTGCTGTCCGTATGAGATCCAAACAACCCAAGTAATATTTTTTGTGAAGCGGTAGTTTCATTATGTTCTGGAGAGGCACCACGGTCCCAAGTTGTTGTTCAGCGGGCCTCCATGCAATGTCGTGGTGCTTCAGTCCTCAACAGGCAAACAGACGGAATGATTAGGAGGACATGATGCCAGAACCACCAACCTTTCCGCTCCGCCTGACCCTTGGCTGCCCTCTCTCTCCCTACTCCCCTCTCTCTCACTCCTCTCTCTCGCCTTCTCTCTTACTCTCTCTCCTTCTCCTCTCTCCCTTCGCTCTCTCTCCCCCTCTCTGTACGTCCACGCTTAACTCTGTCTCCCTCTCCCCTCTCCCTCTCTCTCCTCTCTCTCTGCTCTCTCTCTCTCCTCTCTCCTCCTCTCTCTGTTTGTCTCTCCTCTGTCTCTGTCTCTGTTACTTTTGTCTCCCTCCCACCCTCTCTCTTTCCCTCTTTCCTCTTCTCTCTTTTTCTCTTCCCTTCCCCCTCTCACTGTCTTTTCTCTCTTCTCCCTCTCCCCCCCCCCCCCCCTCTGTCTCCCTCCCTCACTTCTCTCTTTCTCTCCCTCCCTCCTTCCCCTCCCTCCCTCTCTCTCTCCTCTCTCAATCAAACCTCTTCACAAGTCAGCAACAACTTTCTCACGGCTGGGCCCCATGGACTTTTGATAAGACGACTACTTGTACATTGTTGGTTTTTTTAACATATGAAGCACAAACTATGTTTATGAGACAACACAAACAAAGTCAGCAGTCCAAGCGAAACCACAAAACGAGAGACAGTAAACATGATACAACATGAAGAGCGGCGAGAGAGAGAGAGAGAGAGAGAGAGCGAGAGAGAGAGAGAGATTTATATGCATGTAATAAGTATAAATTAATAATATAACAGATAATGCATTTATATTACCAGTCAAATAGCCATAATACGCCCCTTCAGTACCGAGGGGGAAGGGGCGTGGCTCGCCAGCCGTGCTCTATGCCCGTGGCTACCTTTCTCCCTCCAGAGCCGCTGCTCGCATCCTAAAAATATACGAAAGCGCGCGTGAGCATCATCCCAAACGGAAGGAAAAGGGTATGCAGATTACAGCCGGAATCAGGAACATATTTATAATATGTCTTTGTCCTTTGGTCACTACGTAGAGAGAGAGAGAGAAGAGAGAAGAGAGAAGAGAGAGAGAGAGAAGATAGAGAGAGATCTTGGCGAGTCCTCATTGTCCATGTGTGATGGTATCAGACGTGGTGTAAAGCCAGCCATCACCCGCTCTGGTGTGGGTGGGCTCTGCCATTAGAGGAATTTCCTGGTCCTCTCGGGCTCTCGGTGGCATTTCATTCATCACAGCTTGCCTTCCCACGGGGCGTTACCGACAAACGTTTGCCTATCACGTTGTCCGGCTCTGGTCTCTCTGTCTGGTTCCTTTTGTCTTGTCTGTCATGTCTGTCTTTCTCTCCCTCCACTCCTCCCCCCCCTCTCCTCTCTCCTCTACTCTCACTCAGTCCTCTCCATCCCTCCCCTCTCTCCTCTGTCTCTCCCTCTTCCTTCTCTCCCTCACCTCCTCTCTCGCTCCCTCTCCTCCCACTCCCCACCCCCTCTCCCCTCCTCGTCTCCTCCCTTTCCTCTCTCCCCTCTTCCTCATCCTCCCGCTCTCGCCGCTCTCCCTCTCTCCTCCTCTCCGCCAATCTCCCCTTCCACACTCTCTCTCTCTCCACTTCAAGTGACATCTCCTCTCCCGTCCCGCTCTCTCCTCTCCTCTCCTCCCTCCTTCTCCCTCACCCCTCTCCTCCTCTCCTCCCCCGCTGCTCTCTCGCTCCCTCTTCTCCGTATCTCTTCGCTCGCTCGCCCTTCAAGTGAATCTCATCTCTCTCTCCTTCCCCTCTTCCTCCTCCCTCCTCATCACCCATCTGCCAGTCGTGCGCTCACCATCCAAGAATCCCACTCGTCACGATCCTCCGCTCCTCTGCTCATCCTTCTCTCTCTCTCTCTCTCTCTTCTCTCCTCAAGAGGCTCTTTTGTTTTTAGCTGGTCCCGCGTTCGCGACCATCCGTGTAGGGGTATTTTGGTGTAGGGTTTTGTGTATTATGTTGTGATGTGTGTCGTGTGTTGTTGTGTGCGCGCGCAGGAGAGCGTGCGCGTGCACGTCTGCGTGCACAGCACGCGTACTGAATGCGTGCGCGCCCGCCGCTCGCGCGTGTGTGGTGTAGTCTTGTGTAGTGGTTGTGTGTTGTGTGTAGTGTATGTTGTGTGTTTGTGGGTTGTGTGTGTGTGTGGGCGCGCCGGGGTGTCTGTTGTGTCGTGTGTGTGTGTTTTTGTGTTGTGTTGTTGTGTGTGTGTGTGTGTGTGTGTGCAGGTGTGTGTGGTCGTGTTTTCCCTCTTGTCTTTTGATCGAACGAGTCACATACCGTTGAGCCCTCCACCCCAACTGCATACGCAGGCTCGGTGGAGTCATCTATGATTCAGAAGCGTCTAGCGCACGCACACAAGCCGCTGTTGGTTATCGCAGGTGCGACACCGTCGCCGCTTCAAACTTCAAGCGCGTGCGCCGCTCCGTTGCTCTTGACCACCGCGCAGCCTGTATGGTACTCGTGGGAAAGTAAAGCCACACCGATCCAAAAAAAAAAAAAGAAAGAAAAAGAAAAACACCCAGTCCAAGAAAAAAAAAAAAATTAACACCCATTCCAAACATCTTTGGTTTTCGTGTGGGCATCGTGGGAGAAGGGGGAGAGGGAGGAGGCGAGAGGATTGCTTCGGTTGTGGAGTTAGTCAGGTGTTGGTATGACTGCTTCACAACGGGTGTGGCTTGGTGGTGTTGGTGCAGTTTGAGGTTTTATAACAGTATTGTTCCGCGCTCATCTAAAGAAAGACCAGGCAATATCAATGATGTAACAGTGTGGGGTGGGGGGGATATAGGGATAAAACTCAACTGGTGTTCTGGTTTAATGACACAGGCGAAGCAGGGATACGACATTAGTCAGGGTGAGAGGAGGTGACGTCAAGTTGGTGCTGGTAGGGGGGAGGGGGGGTCGGGGGGGGGCAGTTGTGTTGTATAACTATAATACTATACGAATTGGTCTTTCCACCTCGACAATTTGCCCCATCGCTTTCTCAGCAAATTTTAAAAAAAATGTTAGCGGTCCAGGTGCACGGAACCCGCAACACGCTGTCCATGGACATGTATGGTTGTATGTATGTATTATGATTATTAGCGTGCGTGCATGTATGTATGCAGGCAGTATATGTCTGCTGGCAATGTTATTTATTAGCCCGGGAATTAAAGAAGAAGGCTCTGATCTCCTCCCCCCCCCCCAACCCGTTCAGAGGGGTATGATTCCCATGTTCCATCCTGATTCGCTTGGCCCGACCCTACCCTTTCCGCGATACACAGCTCACACAAAACCCCAATTCAAAAGGAAAAGTTGATCTGAAGGTCGAATCGCGCCGATTTGGTTTGGCCTTTCTCCCTGTGTTGCCTTGGTCCTGCTTTCATTGTCTGGGTTGAGAATAACAGCACTTGAAATACACTGAGGAACGTGTTAATTCTCTCCTCTCATCTCGTCTCATCCTCTCCCCTCGCTCTCCCCCGGCTCGCTCCTCTCTCTCGTGTCAATCCTCCCCTCCCTTCCCCTCCTTCGCCCCCTCCCCAAATCACCCCTCCCTCAATCCCTCTCTCTCGCTCTCTCTCCTTGGGTGTGTGTGTGTGTGAGTGTGTGGTTTGTGTGTGGGTGTGTGTGTGGTGTGTTTGTGTGTGTGGTCGCGCCCGCGCGGCGCGCCGCTAGGCCCGCGCATGTTGTGTTGTGCCCCTCTCTCTCTCTCTGTGTCGTCTCTCCTCGCTCTCTGGTCTGTGGCCTGTCTCGGCTCCTCCTCAGTCTCTCCTTCCTCTCTCTCCTCATCCGCTCACTCGCGTCTCATCCTCCTCGTGGGGTGTGTGTGTGTGTGTGTTGTGGGGTGTGCCCGCCTCTCTCTCTTCCTCTTTCCTATTTCCTCCCTCGCTCGCTTCGCTCCTTCCCAACTTGCCTCTCTTTTGGCCGTCTTCTCTGTCCCTCCTAGGTATCTGTGTCCTCTCTCTTCTTTGTGTGTTGTGTTGTGTGTGGTGTGTGTGTGTCAGTGGGCACACCGTGTGCAACTAATAGGTGGCAGTTCTCCTATCCTCACACCTCGTACACGAATAGTGGTCCTCCGCTCTCTCTCTCTCGTCTCTCTCCTCTCTCTCTCTGTCTGTCTCGCCCCCCCCTCGCCCGCGTGCACTGCCATGCATGCGACAGCGAACCTGCGGCACCGGAGACACCAACCTCTCGACGAGACCGAGCCTTGTGCGTGCGTGCGTGTGTGACAGCGCTGTTTTTGCCGAGACAGCCCGTCTTCTTCTTCTTCTTCTTCTTCTTCTTGTCGTGCAACTTGCGTGTTTGGGTCAGTCCCACTAAGTGACACTTCGGTTTCTTTTGGCGAGGAGGATTTGTGGCGACAGCAGAGGAAGGCCGTGGTGGATGCTGCGGTGGGTGTTTGTCGAGGGTGTCGCTGGGGGGGCGCTGGTGGGGGCAGGGGGGCCTCCGTGTTGTGGTGGGACGTTGGTGTTCTGTGTGGTCTCCTGGCGGAAGGCGGTGACAAGCAGCTATTGGCTGACACAGATTCATTCATTAGTGACGACAGCCCCATCTCCGGGCCGCCCAGGTGTTTGGTACCTATGGGGTTCGGGGTGCTGGTGCTTCAGCCTCCCGTGCATATGTCGTGACGTATCTACCATTATGTGTGAAATGTTGTTCCAGCAGTGTTCATTGTGACGTCCTAAGTGTTACGTGTGAAAAGCGGCTGTGTGACGCGTGTTATGTGTGGGTAGTATTTCAGCAATGTTTACTGTGAGATGTATTTTGTTATGCGTTAAATTTAGCGCTGACGGCCAGTCGGTGTGATGTGTGTGTATGATATGTGTTGAATTGTGTTCCACCAGCATTGACAGTGACGTGTTCGTTATGAGTCAAATTGACGTCGACGAAGACAGTGACGTATAAAGATCTGTCATGTGTTCAGTTTTTTGTTTTCAGCTCCCGTCAGCATTTTGGTTGGTTGGCTTGTTGTTTGTTTTCGTTCTGTGGTTGCCTAGCAATGATTGTGAGCGGCTTCCAAGGCCGCCTTGCTTTCCTCGTTCGCTTTGGAGGCAGTCGCCCCCCACTTGAATTCAGGGCCCCTCACTCTCACCCCCCCCCCCCCCCCCTCCCCCCCCAAGATAACTTCCCCTTTGAAAGTGAGCTTTGCAACTTGTACGTTTATTGAGTATTTGTAGAACATTTAAGATCTTTTCTGATTAACTTCACTTTGAGTATTTGGCGGTGGGGGGGGGGGGGGGGGGGGGACAGAATTGAGAGAAACGCTTGTTGGAAAGCGAGCGAGTGTCAAAAGCAGGATGTAGCTGAATTGGGAGTTCCAGCGCTTTGTCATGTAGGCGTCAAGTCAAATGAAGACTGAGTGTTCCTCACATACAGGAGGGGTGTAGGTTACCAGGCATTCCCCACACCTAGCCCCGTGCCCTTCCTCGCGCGGGCCCAGCCTGAAGATTGACTAGAGTGGTACTAGTTTTGGTCTTCCCCCCCTCACCCCCCAACTCACCCCACCCACCCCCCGCTCCCTCTCTCGTCTCTCTCTCTCTCTCTCTCTGTCTCTGTCTCTGTCTCTCTCTCTCTCTCTCTCTCTCTCTCTCTCCTCTCTCCTCTCTGTTATTTGGTGTGTGTGTGTTGTTATTTATGCGGTTGTTTAAGTAAAGATCGTGCATTAAGATTTTTTTTTTTGCCATGCTATGGCAAAATGTAAACAAGCTCGTTGTATATTCTTGTCCCTCAATTCATTCGTTTCGTTCGCACATTTTGTTCTCTGTTCGTCTCTGTCTCCGTCGCTCTCTCTCTCTCTGCCTCTCCCTCATCTCTCTCCTCCTCTCTACTCTCTCTCTATCTCTCTCCTCTTCTCTATCTCTCTCTCTCATCTCTCTCTCTCTCTCTCCTCTCTCTCTCTTCCCTCCTCCTCTATCTCCTCTCTCATCTCTCTCTCCGTCTCTTCTCTCTCTCTCATCTGCCTCTATCATTCGTGAAGGATCTATCTTCTATCTATCTATCTCTATCTATCGATCTCCTCTCCTCTCTCACACGTATACATCGATGACATAGGTGCTATAGAAGCCTTTAGAGTGTGTCCGTTGAATAACATTGTGCCATCATTCGTGAAGGAACTGAATTATCGATCAGGGGATTCCCGAAAATTCTGTTTACTCTTAGCACGTGGATGAGTTCGCAGTACGATGCTAGTGTACGTCTTCGTGTTTAGGGCAGAAAAGGTGTTTTTTGAAACATGGATACGACGAGAAACACGATACGCTGGAGAGAGAGAGAGAGAGAGAGAGAGAGAGAGAGAGAGAGAGAGAGAGAGAGAGAGAGAGAGAGTATGTTTGTAGTATGTGTTGTTGTGTGCATGTGTGCGTGCGTGTGTGTGCGTGCGCGCGCGCGCGCGTGCATGCGTATGTTCGGGACTTGCAAGGTTCACTGTTGCCTTCCCAAATTCAGCTTAGATGACAGAAACACAACCTGCAGCTGGTGCTCAAACAAAGGAATCATTGATCGTTCAGCCCCTGGTTCAAGCTGCTTTTAGCAAAAAATCGATCATGCGCTGACAGCAGCGCGTCTCTCCCAATCATCGTAGACTAATCCTTGAAGCGGAACGTCTCGCTGTCCATCACTTTCGTGGGATTATGCGAAGGCATTTGAGAGCATAGATAGGAAAGCAGTGTTGGAGACTGCTGCGACTGGCGGTGTCAGTGCCCTCGAAGCTGGTCAACCTGATTAGATACTCCTGCGATGGAAAATACCCGCTCAGTCATCCATGAATGGCATTCAGTTGAAAGTTTCGAATTAGGACATGCGCCAGACAGGGATGCGTTCTATCGCCGGCTCTTTTTTCTTGACCATTGACTGGATAATGAGACAGAGCAGAGGAGAAATGGAGTTGCCGACGTGTGACGCTGCCGTCTGTCACCAAGAGAGGCAAGGCAAGATCGCGGAACTTGCAGCCACCTCGTCGCAAGTGGATCTCAACATCCGTGAAAAACAAACAAACAAACAAAAACAAAGACATGAGAGCAGGTTTCAAAGTGAGATGACTACTAGAGGCGGGAAATTCAAACAAACTTGATATAGAAAAAAATTCAAAAAGAAACGGGGTTAGTTACCGCCACAGATGCAGGCAAACAGATTACAGGATGTGAAACTAATACAGACAAATTATTATCGCGCCAGACGAAAGAAGCAAGCACATTGCAAGACAATGCCATTTGATTGTTTCGTCTGGCGGAGTAGTAATTTTTCTTGAACATTGAAGACAGTGAGAGCCGATGCAACTAAGGCGGAATGGGTACCACAGGACGGGAATGCATTGGAAGAAGTGGAGACTTTTTCACCTGCACGGCATTTGATCCGCAAGCAGGGTGGTACAGCTGTCGATGTCAAAGCAGGGATCGACAAGACCGGGGCAGCCCTAGGATATCATTTGGAGCTCCAGAGTGCACAACATTGATAAAAAATGGCACTGTTCAGCTCTGGTGTGAAGACGGTACTGCGTTGCAAGGAAACCAAGATACGGAGAATAACCCAGATCGCCAATCAACAAACTGCCGATCTTCATCAACAGTTTTGCTGGAGAAGAATCCTCCGGATCCGCTGGTCAAACATCATCAACAACACAGAACCATGGAACCAGACTGCAGTGAAGGCCAACGGAAGACGAAATGGGAAGAAGACAGGTGTGGTGGATTGGGCATGCGCATTGAAGAAGACAGATGTGGTGGATGAGGCATGAGCGTTGGAAGAAGACAGGGGTGGTGGATGAGGCATGAGCGTTGGAAGAAGACAGGTGTGGTGGATGAGGCATGAGCGTTGGAAGAAGTTGGGGTGGTGGATGAGGCATGAGCGTTGGAAAGAAGTTGGGGTGGTGGATGAGGCATGAGCGTTGGAAGAAGTGTGGTGGATGGTTGGAAGAAGAAGGAAGGCATGAGCGTTGGAAGAAGTGGGGTGGTGGATGAGGCATGAGCGTTGGAAGAAGACAGGTGTGGTGGATGGGGCATGCGCATTGGAAGAAGTTGGGGTGGTGGATGAGGCATGAGCGTTGGAAGAATGGCAGGGGGGGGGGGGGGGTGGATTGGGCATGCGCATTGGAAGAAGTTGGGGTGGTGGATGAGGCATGAGCGTAGAAGAAGACAGGTGTGGTGGATGAGGCATGAGCGTAGGAAGAAGACAGGTGTGGTGGATGGGGCATGAGCGTTGGAAGAAGACAGGTGTGGTGGATGGGGCATGAGCGTTGAAAGAAGACAGGTGTGGTGGATGGGGCATGAGCGTAGGAAGAAGACAGGTGTGGTGGATGGCTGGCATGAGCGTAGGAAGAAGACAGGTGTGGTGGATGGGGCATGAGCGTTGAAAGAAGACAGGTGTGGTGGATGGGGCATGAGCGTTGAAAGAAGACAGGTGTGGTGGATGGGGCATGAGCGTTGGAAGGAGACAGGTGTGGTGGATGGGGCATGCGCACTGGAAGAAGACAGGGATGATAGATGGGGCATGCGCATTCCGACAGAGTGAAGCCCCAGCAGCACTGATCCTGCTGACAGCTGCGGGCGAAAGCTGTTCTGAACGCCACGTGAAGCTGTGGTGGTTAGAATGGCAGACAGCTGCGGGCGAAGGCTGTTCTGAACGCCACGTGAAGCTGGGGTGGTTAGAATGGCAGACAGCTGCGGGCGAAGGCTGTTCTGAACGCCACGTGAAGCTGGGGTGGTTAGAATGGCAGACAGCTGCGGGCGGAGGCTGTTCTGAACGCCACGTGAAGCTGGGGGTGGTTAGAATGGCAGACAGCTGCGGGCGGAGGCTGTTCTGAACGCCACGTGAAACTGGGGGTGTGGTTAGAATGGCAGACAGCTGCGGGCGGAGGCTGTTCTGAACGCCACGTGAAACTGTGGTGGTTAGAATGGCAGACAGCTGCGGGCGGAGGCTGTTCTGAATGCCACGTGAAGCTGGGGGTGGTAAGAATGGCAGACAGCTGCGGGCGAAGGCTGTTCTGAACGCCACGTGAAGCTGGGGGTGGTTAGAATGGCTGACACAAGTTAGTGTCATCGCTTGTTGCTGTCCCCACGTGCATGTCTGTTGGCAATGAGGGTTAATTACCGTCCGGTTTAGGTCATTAGCTGCCCCCCCCCCCCCCCCCCCCCCCCTTCCTCTTCCTAGATCTAGGTTAGGAAGTGTTTGTTTGAGTGATATGTGTGTGTGTGCGTGTGTGTGTGTGTGTGTGTGTGTGTGTGTGTGTGTGTGTGTGTGTGTGTGTGTGTGTGTGTGTGTGTGTGTGTGTGTGTGTGTGTGTGTGTGTGTGTGTGTGTGTGTTGTGTGTGTGTGTGTGTGTGTGTGTGTGTGTGTGTGTGTGTGTGTGTGTGTGTGTGTGTGTGTGTATGTGTGTGTGTGTGTGTGTGTGTGTGTGTGTGTGTGTGTGTGTGTTGTGCGGTGTGTGTGTGTGTGTGTGTGTGTGTGTGTGTGTGTGTGTGTGTGTGTGTGTGTGTGTGTGAGTGAGTGTTTCTCCAAGCATAGAAAAGTCGAACTTGCAACAGTTATAAACAATAAATGTCCAGCTTTTGTTTTAAATGTGCTCAAAGACCTACAGACATTCTTCGTTCCAAACTCTGTGTGTGTGTGTGTGTGTGTGTGTGTGTGTGTGTGTGTGTGTGTGTGTACGTACGTACGTACGTACGCACGTACGTAAGTACGTGCGTGCGTGCGTGCGTGCGTGCATTCGTGTGAATGTTTGAGAAGAGAGAGAGAGAGAGAGAGAGAGAGAGAGAGAGAGAGAGAGAGAGAGTGTGTGTGTGTGTGTGTGTGTGTGTGTGTGTGTGTGTGTGTGTGTGTGTGTGTGTGTGAAATAGAACGCCAAATTGTATGGATGTTCGATTTCTTGATAAATTAATGAACAGTTGCAAATTGCGGTAGTTATGTCAAGGAAAAATACTGTGTTACCGAGCAGGAAATGTGTAATATGTGTGTGTGTGTGTGTGTGTGTGTGTGTGTGTGTGTGTGTGTGTGTGTGTGTGTGTGTGTGAGTGCGTGTGAGTGTGTGTGTGTATGTATGTATGCGCGCGCGCTTGCGTACGTGCGTGCGCGCGCGCGCGTTTGTGTGTGTATGTGTGTGTGTGTTTGTGCGTGTGTGTGTGTGTGTGTGTGTGTGTGTGTGTGTGTGTGTATGTGTGTGTGTGTGTGAATGTGTGTGTGAGTGAATGTGCTGTTTGTTTGTTGTTGTTGTGTGTGTGTGTGTGTGTGTGTGTGAGTGAGAGAGAGAGAGAGAGAGAGATGAATGTATGGAGATCCGAAAAATGAATGTATGGAGATCGAAATGTGGTCGAGTCGCAGATCATAGCAAAACATGTAAATGAAGTTGCCGGAAGGACTTGTAAGAGAGTGTGGACAATACGAAGCAAAATCTGCTTCGCCAGGCGGAAAATGTTGCGCGGTGGTGTGTGTGACTGTTTTCTTACCAGTCGAAGCCGTGTGCTTCCGTGGAGTTTGATTTCAGTGTGATCCAGAGTTTGCATGTTTCGAAACGTGGCGACCGAGGGCGGAAAATGAAGCGAATTTTAAAAAAGAAAAAAAAACAGGGTATTAGTTCCGCTAGACGATACCGACAACAGGACGAAACACAATGCATTTCGACCCTTGGGTCGCCTTCAGGCAAAAGCAAACAACATTTACGGAAACGAAGAACGAGCAACCTCTTATCTTTTCATATTCGGCGCAAAGTTTTCATCCAAAACCCGTTTTGCGCCGAATATGAGAAGATAAGTGGTTTGCTCGTTCTTCGTTTTCCTTGTCCTAAATGTTGTTTGGTTTTTGCCTGAAGTAGACCCAAGGGGGTCGAAATGCATTGTGTTTTGTCCTGTAAACTGTTTGTCCGTGTCGTCTGGCGGAACTATTACCCTGTCTTTTTTTTAAAAATTTGCTTCAGAGTATGCGTGTTGGTACTCACGAACAATGTGCGGACGTTCGTCCCATCAGTGCGTGGATGTCGGTGAGCCGCATTTGGGCCGATGACCTTTGTCTCATTGACATTTAGCTTCAGTTTAATCAGAGAGGCGTCACTGCGCGCTGACTGGTCCGTACACACTACACCGTACCTGCTGAGCTTGGAGGCCACACTGCGCAGGATTTACGGCTGACGGATAAACGAATGAATGACCAAGATGGCGGATTGACGGCGAGAGTCACATGGACATGACTGAGCAGATGACTGTGTAACCTGCACATTAGCCCAGTGCGCTGGTCAGACGATTGGTGCCTACCTCACATTGTCTGCGCCACTTTCATAATCGTATGCTATTTGCATGTGTGTGTGTCCGTCCGTGTGTGTGTGTGTGTGTGTGTGTGTGTGTGTGTGTGTGTGTGTGTGTGTGTGTGTGTGTACGTACGTACGTGCGTGCGTGTTGGTTTGTTTGCTTGTGCGTGTGTATGTGTTATGTGTGTGTATGTGCGTGCGTGCGTGCGTGTATTTGTGTGAGTGTGAACAAGAACAAGAACAGAGTGTATTGCCATATGAAAACCAGAGGTTTTGTGGGGCACGGATGATCAAGTTAAGATCTTCAATTAAACTAATTCCAACGTAGTCACATCTTGCAACATAATATTGTTAGCAGAAAAAAAGCATAGTGTGTATGAGGGTCAGATTAGATTTTCTGTCTCCGAATACAAAAATACAACAGGATATACTGGGCAAGTACAGGCTGGAAGCAGTCCAATAACATGAGCTCCGAGGGTTTTGTCATTTTAGTCTGTGGTGGAAAATCTGTTTTTGTGGTCCTTGTCATCAGGTCATAACGTTGTTGGTCAAATAATGTGCAGTCATAAAGAAAATGTAGTTCGTCCTCAACAACGTGGCATGTCGTGCATAATCTGTCATCTCTGTCGGTGTTGATATAACGGTCCCTCTCAATTTGGAGTTCATGGGCGTTTATTCGTAATGTAGTCAGTGCTCGTCTGCAATCTGTCAATGCGCTGCTCCAAATAAGCCACCTGTTTGTATTCGGTAGCAACTGTGGCATACAATTTGAGCTTGGCTGTGCTTTCGTTCTTTTGTTTCTTCCAGAAGTCAGCATAAAACGTTTCCAGCTTCACGCGCGCGCGCGCGCGCGTGTGTGTGTGTGTATGTGTGTGTGTGCGCGCGCGCACGCGCACGCGCGTTTGTGTGTGTATGAGTGAGTAGGTACGTATATGTATGTGCCAGTGTACGCGGTGAGTGCGTGCCTGTGTGTGCACGTGCGCGTGTGTGATCTGCAGGCTTGTGTGAGCAGCATGCCTCTGCATGCAGTCATTAGTTCTTCCATGTGTGCTCTGAGTGTTGGCCTGTCTTCATGAACTGGGGTTCTTCAGCTCCATGTCGATTCTTCTCTATACCATTCCTGTAACTGTGCTGGCATCTTTTCCTAGGCTGGAAAAGGAAAGAAGAAGAAGATGAAGAAGAAGCTCCCAAGAGTGGGGCGTTTTATCTGTCTGTCATCTCCCCTGTCATTTGAAGCAAACTCTCTTTTCTTCTCTCCGCCGTGCGCGGTCCATTCTAGGCTGTGTTCAAAAAAATGCCTTTCCCCCCCCCCCCCCCCCCCCCCCCCTAATTAGCTCTTCATACCGTGAACTGTTCATTTTCCCTCTATGTGTGTGTGTGCGTGTGCGTGTCTGTGTGTCTGTCTGTCTGTCTGTGTGTGTCTGTCTGTCTGTGTGTTGTGTTGTGTTGGTGAGTGTGTGTGTGTGAGTGAGTGTGTGTGTGTGTGTGTGTGTGTGTGTGTGTGTGTGTGTGTGTGTGTGTTGTGTTGGTGGTGGTTATGTGTGGTGGTGGTGGGGGGGGGGGAAGGAGGGCGCGACCTTGCGCTGCTACTATGCAGGTGTGTCTGTATGCTCGTCTGTCGATGACTGCTGCGCCTGTGCATGCACGTGTCTGAGTGCCAGCCCGCCCGCGTGTTTTTGATCTTCAATCAGAGGGAGAGAGAGAGAGAGAGAGAGGGGGGGGGGGGGGGGGGAGGAGGAGGGAGGGGGTGGAGGCAACAGACAGGAGGGATTTGGGGTGCCCTGTAGAATGCAACAGGAGGAGGGGGGGCAAGAACTGAGATGCGTAATTTCAGGCCCAAACCAAGCTGTTGCTTCCAGAAGCTAATGAAGTAGTCAAGCCATGGCGTTGTTCGCTGCAGGGAAAGGTCCAGTGTGCGTCGTCCGCCGTTTGGCGCTTGTCGACGCCGCTTTAAGGTGGCCCGCTATTACACTGCCTCTGTCATGACTCAACGAGGGATATAGGGAGATTAACCCCCATTCTGTCATGACTCGACGAGGGATTTAGGGAGATGAACCCCCATTCTGTCATGACTCGACGAGGAATATAGGGGAGATTAACCCCCATTCTGTCATGACTCAACGAAGGATATAGGGAGATTAACCCCCATTCTGTCATGACTCAACGAGGGATATAGGGAGATTAACCCCCATTCTGTCATGACTCGACGAGGTATGTAGGGAGATTAACCCCCATTCTGTCATGACTCAACGAGGGATATAGGGAGATTAACCCCCATTCCCCAACATTCTATTCACCAGGCCAGGGACGCAGTGCGCCCGGAGCATGTTCATTTCTGTGTGCTATACAAGGCGCTGAAGTGATTGATTCACCTGCTGGTGGTGGTAATGTTCTTTGGGAGGCTTGTAATGGATCGACAACCAAATGGGTTATGTGAATGTGCGCGCGCACGCACGTACACACACACACACACACACACACACACACACACACACACACACACACACACACACATGCATGCATGCAGCGCGCGCGCGCACACACACACACACACACACACACACACACACACACACACACACACACATGAATGCATGCGCATGAACGAACGCACACGCACACACACGCACACACACACACACACACACACACACACACACACACACACACACACACACACACACACACACCTCCTTTCTTTTTTTTTCTTCTTTCAGTGGTTTGCAGGAGAGGTGGAGAGAGGGTAGGGTGGTGGTCTTGGCAAGAAAGCCAAGAAGGCCAACAGCTGGAAATGTTTTGTTTCTGACGGAAGTTTTCAGTACATTAAAAAAAAAAATCACCTAACTGTACACTGCACCTCTGAGGCTGTGCCGGAGACAAAACAGACGCGCGCAGTGTTAGATGTGTGTACGTGTATCTTCTATCTCTGGAACGTCGAGCAGGTTTCCAAACAAACATATACTCCTCCCGGTAATTGAAAGATGGAGAACATAATGGGAAACGCCTCTGAGGCCTTTTGATGTGCCCATTGTGTAGATTGGGGTGTGCGTTTTGTAGTTAGCAGTACAATTTGTGAGGCTGAACATTTGAAAGCGTCGTACCAGAGTACAATGTGACTTTCTTGATGAACAGTAATGATTGCAGTCGTTTGAATGACTGTTCTGTGGAGCTTTCTTGAACAGTTGAAGGACAGTTATTCCTCACAGCTCTGAGACTAAAATCGCATGGCTTTTTTTTTTTTTTTTTTTTAAGCGGTGAGCAGATACTTTTGAACTCATTCGTGGCCAGTATGTGGCTTTCTTGAACATTGGAGGACAGCTGCTGCTGCTTGCATTCGTGTGCCTAAAATCCAAGGGTTTCTTGAGAAATGGTGAACAGGTGTTTTAGCACTCACGTTGATAACTAAATTACGCGGCTTTTCTTGAAGAGTTGGTGCGGCTGTTGAACACAGCACTCACTCTGGAACTAGAATACGCGGCCTTGTTGAAGAATGGGACTGCTTATTTTAAGCGCTCGTGTGACTAAATTACATGGCCTTTTATTATTCTTTCTGTTATAGTGTAGAGAGCATTTATTTCACACATTCCTGTGACTGAAGTACGTGGGTTTCTTGAAGAGTGGTGAGCAAATATTGCACGTCGCCGCATATCTGAACTTTTTGGCTTCTTCAAGAACATTTGATATTACACACACACACACACACGCACGCACGCACGCACGCACACACGAGTGACTAAACTGCGTGGGTTTCTCGCAGAGTGGTAATCAGTATTGCGAGCCCTCATGTGCCTGACTGACTCGGCTTCTTCGAAAGCGGTCAGCAGTTATGGCACACGTGTGTGGCACCCATGGCTTTCTTGAAGGCTGCTCTCCAATTATTAGTATTATTACACGCCTCTGTATGCCCGATTTGCTCAGCCTGTCAGAGTTGGAGGGTGGCGGGGCGTTAGTGTTGTCTGCCCAGGGGTGACAAATTGAATGTCTTTCTCGAATGGCGAGCTGTCACACTGCGTGTGTCAGTGTGCCTGACCATCCGCTGGTGTTGAGCGATTAGTGTCGCAGGCCCTCACGTGACAATTCAAGCGCCGTAATGAATGGTCAGCGATTGTATCACGCCCTCTATGTCTTAATCTCTCAGCTTCTTGAAAGAGTGGTGAGAAATCACCACAAGCGTTTGTGTGACCAAATTACGCGGCTTTATTGAAGCGTGACGAGCGAAAGTGGCGCGACTACAGTACTCGCCGTAACTGAAAATTGTGAGCAATTGTTGCACGCAGTTCTGTGACTAAAACACTCGGCTTTCTTTGAGGACTGAGTGCTTAGCACTTGTGGCAGGCATTGGTTGGGCTGTGTGAAAAAACGACACGCCTCTTGAAGACCAGTTAGCGAACGTTGCAGGCACCCGCGGGATCACCTACCACCCACCTCCTGACTTCTACCGCTTCAGCAGATCCGGTAGCATGTTCTGATTCCGATGGTGAAAACGGTTAGGCATCGACATCTTCTGCGTGTCCTCGTTGCTCCCCTGGTACTGATGTTCAGCGGGGAAAGGGAGTGTTGGTACACAGTCCGGGTGAAGCGAACCGCATGCTGCCGGTTGTGCCTTCCCCTACCTACCCCCCCCCCCCCCCCCCCCCCCTACTCTGGGGCTCTGACATTCCGGTGAACAGCTGTCACAACGGGCGCCAAGTATAAAGAGCAAGTCAGTGGCGGCCTCTGCCGTAGACGCCCACTGCTCGTCAACGTTTCCCTGCACGAGGGTCCATCAGTCACTGGAACAGCTATCGATTCTGCCTTAGGCCTGTGCCTGCAGCTCTGCGCCATGATTTTAGTATTCAGCGGAGGGAGGGAGGAGAGAGGGGTGAAGGTGTCGGTCGGGAGGGCGAGAGAGAGAGAGGGGGGGGGGGGGGGGTTGGAGGGGGAAAAGGAGGGAAGAGACGGGAGTAGTGGGGGGGGGGGGGGGGGGGGGGTGACAGCAGAACTTGTTTCCTTACTCTAAATGCTTACTGCCAATGGCATTAGTTCGAAGTTGCTTACCAGTATTTTGTTTCACTGCGAGCCAAACACTTGTTTATGATGTCGGTCTTTCCACTTGCTTTCTGCTTTCAATAGACTACACACACACCTTGTTTATGATGTCAGGTCTCTCCACTTGCTTTCTGATTCTTTCAATAGACTCTCTCTCTACACACACACACACACACACACACACACACGCGCGCGCGCGTACACACACACACACACACACACACACACACACACACACACACACACACACACACACACACACACATTAAGCAGTGCTGGAGGTGGTGGCGGCTCTCACAGTCAGCCGGCACTTACAGCGTTTCCCCCGACAACCCTCAGTCCCTCTTTGATCAGCTTTGCTATTGATTCTGCCCTAGGTCTGTGGCGGGTCCATTGGTTCAGCCAAGTAGGTCGATCTCAACCAAAGTGCCGCCGCGGGCTATGTAGTTTCCTGGCACAAAGCATAAGTGGGTCAGTTGCAGAATCTCGTCGGCCTACACGGGTGAAATAGGGGTTTTTTTTTTCTGAGATGTCCTCCCAAACTGTGTCACAATACAGTGACCGGCCAGAACGGCACCATGGGAAGACCGGGCAAGGAGCATGGGATGGCTATGTTAGCGGTGGCTAGATTCGAACTCGCAACGCCTGGAACTCGAGCCAAGTGCCTCGTACCACTGAGCCAGTCAGGCACCCGCGTCTAGCTAGGATCGAGATGATGTTTTCGGCCCGCGTTTTGTGGTTTTGTCTGTCTGTCTGTCTGTCTGTCTGTCTGTCTGTCTGTCTGTCTGTCAGCAGAATTGTGCCATAATTGCCGAACCGATTTAACCCCAGCTTGGTTGAAAGATGGCATGTGGCCATAGGAGAATCCTGAGTACATTTGAGTGCGGATCTGGATCCAGGGGCAGATCCAGGATCCGTATCGGAATATTACTACAGATGTTCTACTGTGGTGTTCCTCTTTGCAATCTGGTTGTTATGACTTTTTTTTTTTAATTTATGTTGAATGTTTCAACTTTCCAGGTATATGAACGTTGACATTTCGTATTTTCCAAAGCAAAAAGGCGGGGGGGGGGGGGGGGGGGGGGTCTTTTAGGGGGGGGGGGGGGGGGGGGGGGGGGGGGGGGGGGGGGGGGGGGGGGGGGGGGGGGGGGGGGGGGGGGGGGGGGGGGGGGGGGGGGGGGGGGGTGGGGGGGGGGGGGGGGGGGGGGGGGGGGGGGCTTATGAAAGTTTATAACGAGGGGGGGGGGGGGGGGGGGGGGGGGGGGGGGGGGGGCCGGGGGGGGGGGGGGGGGGGGGGGGGGGGGGGGGGGGGGGGGGGGGGGGGGGGGGGGGGGGGGGGGGGGGGGGGGGGGGGGGGGGTGGGGGGGGGGGGGGGGGGGGGGGGGGGGGGGGGGGGGGGGGGGGGGGGGGGGGGGGGGGGGGGGGGGGGGGGGGGGGGGGGGTATTCTTTTCAACAGGGGGGGGGGGGGGGGGGGGGGGGGGGGGGGGGGGGGGGGGGGGGGGGGCTCACAAAAAGGGGGGGGGGGGAAGTTTATAACGGGAAGTGTTCTTGGGGGGGGGGGGGGGGGGGGGGGGGGGGGGGGGGGGGGTTTGTAAAAGCCGGGGGGGGGGATCCGTTCCTACTTGGCTTTTGAGGGGGTCTCTTTTGGGGGGGTGGGTTCGTCGGGGGTGGGGTTTTGTCTCTTTTAAAAAGCTTACAAGTTCGTCAGGTGGGGTACGGCAATTATTGCTAAAGTAGAAAGTTTGAGATCTCCTTTGTGGTCTCGAACGTTCCCTATATTTTTTTTTTTTTCATTTCATGGCCGGACTTAGCTCACAAGAAGCTTACACATGAAAGTTATAACGAGAAGTCAAATGACAACAATTGTAAAAGCCTCTAGGATCCGTTCCTACTTGGCCAAGGTCTGCGCTCTCCCTAGTGCTCTTCAGAGTTTGTTTGTTTGTTTGTTCGTTTTGTTTTGTTTTGTCTCGTTTGTTGTGCACATGTTTCGTTATGTACGGCACATTATCTTGCTCAAGTGGAAAGGCTAAAAAGAGATCTCCTTTGTGGTTCGAACGTCACATGGCTTTCTTTTTTTTTTCCCCTCCCCCCCCCCACCCCCACCCCCACCCCACCCCCTCTGCACTTGACCTCTCGATACTCCCCCTGCCCGATGTTCTCTTTGTTCGATACTCCCTCTAAATGTCGTAACTCATTATTCGGCATGCTCGAAATTCGCCACGCGTGCGCGCGCGCATATATACACGCAGACGGGTGCGCACGGGCGCGCGCACGCACACACACACACACACACACACACACGCACGCACACACGTACACACACACACACACACACACACACGCACGCACGCACGCACGCACGCGCGCGCGCGCGTGCGCACCATGGGCAAGCAGATTGAGTATTGAGCATGGGGAGTATCGAACAGGGGGGGGTATCAAACAGGGAATGTACTAGTACGTGGGAGTATTGAGTTGCCCCTTTGTGATTAGGCGATTCAAAGAGGGCTGAGGGTATGGCGTCCTGGCACACACAAAAGATGCCGCGGGCAGAAAGGTACTTTGCTCATACCAAAATTATGTGGAAAAATTCCTGATGGGCAGACCCAAAAAAAGAATCAACAAAATGTTTTTGTATTGCGACTGTTCTTTAGCGATGTCCCTGTGCCTGTGCGGAACAGAACGAACCTCACATAGACAGACCTCTTGAAATAATAAAAAAAAAGCTATGTGATATAATGCAGTCAAAAGATAGACAGATTTAGCCCAAGCTAGTTAACTAGTCTTGCATGCTCGATGGAAAGACTGTGTATGGGTAAACTTTAGGGTCATCATCGCCATGGTGATCCCTTAACCAAGACCGACAGCAGTGCAATGACCGATATGTGAACCACGATGTTTCCTCTGTCAGTGTTCACGATATCATTTCTGTGGCCGACGAGGAACGCGTGGTAGTGGTCGCGTAGTTTCTCATACACTCCGGTGCACGTTTGGTATTTTTTGCGTTTTCTATAATCCGCTGAATGTTGAAAAGGGTTACAGCATCTTGGTTACAGAATCCTGGGTATTTTTGCGATGTCTGCCTTTCGGCCGATTCTAGGAAAAGGCCCACCAACCACAGTGAAAGTCCCTGTTGACAGCGGGAAAAACTGTAAGCTGGTATCCTGTTCAGTAAGAGCTCGTGGTGAAAGCTTGGCTGAGTCTGGAGGTATGCTGTTTTCATCTGTCAACGAAACGGCAACGAGTGCGTCTGCAAGATGCGCGCCGCAGTTTGCTTAGTGTTAGCGCCTCTGGCTGGTGGGCACTGCAGTCATACGGGTTGGTACACCCATGGGGGCCCCCCATGGAAAACTCTGTTGTGTCGCACGCGGTGGTCACGCAGAGCCATCTGCCAGGGAGCAGCTATATCCCTTGACGTTTCAATGGAATGCCCTGTGCGTTCCTGCGCTCTATGTGACATACCGAAGGCTTCCGAATGTGGTGCAGGATTGCTCCCGGCTTTGTTTGTGCGACAGTTGAGGACAGTGCTTCTCTGGGTCCCACTGGCACCTTTGGGTGTGCCGGATATGTGTGCATTTCAGTAATCTGCTGAACGCCGAAATGCGTTACAGGATCTTGAACATGTGTCTGTTGTGTTGTGTGCGTGTGTACAAAGGAGTGAGGTTCAGACAGTGGCAGGTCTGTGAGCAGGATGACATGGGAGATGGGGGGAAATGCCGCTCTCCACGTCACCCACCAGAGGTTCCAATCATCGCCACTCCGTTTGAGAGTCCAGTGTTCTGGCCAATCGACTGTCACACCCTTAGCTGTAGGGTGAGCACAGCAAACAGTGCACAGCAAACAATGCACAACAGAGACACACATGTTAGCCCAGCAAACAATGCACAACAGAGACACACATGTTAGCCCAGCAAACAATGCACAACAGAGACACACATGTTAGCCTAGCAAACAATGCACAACAGAGACACACATGTTTGACCCAGCAAACAATGCACAACAGAGACGTACACGCCACACGAATCAAAGCTCAAATCTTATCATCTGGCGTGTAGGTTGATAAAGCTATTTAAGTTCATGTCTTTCCAATGGCTGTCACGTGACTATCAACCCATGTCCGGGGTGACGGATCTGCTAACTATCCAGTCAACAGAAGAATTCAGATCTGAACAAGTACAAACCGCCAGTCCCGTCTACCCGCCAAGCCTAAACGTAACGTCAACAATCGTATGTAATTTCAGAGAGAGAGAGAAGAGAGAGGTTCAGTGTCTTTCTACCGAAACCCTACTTCATCCTCTGTACTAAACAAGAAGAATCGTCGTTAAAGGATTATGGTCTATAAATAATGTGTGGCCATGTCCCGCCATGATCGTGCTCCCAGAATAGCCTCGTCTTTGAGGGGAATGCTGGGGGACCTCACTTCCCGCCTCCTATTGACGCCCTTACGTCACACGAGGGCTTGTGAAAAGGATCGCGTTCAAGATGGGTTGGTGAGGGTAAAAATAAATCATGAACTGATGAGAATGAGCATGACATTTGGCGTTTTCTACATGGTCAGATCGATATCAGGTTCTGTGTGTTGGCGTAGTTGTTAGTATTGTGCGGCTTTTGTCTGTCGTCTGCTTCTGTCGCTTTTGTTTCGGTCGGTCCAGTTTTGTCTGTCGTCTGGTTCTGTGTCGTTTTTCTTTCTGTCCATCATGTTTTGTAAGTCGTCTGCTTTTGTCGCTTATGTTTCTGTCAGTTCAGTTTTGTCTGTCGTCTGCTTCTGCATTTGGCCTTGGGAGCCTGAATCAATCATTCATTTAAGAGATACAGATGGAGAGACAAGGTGTATGTGTTTGTGATTTATCTGTTTACCGTCTGTGTGGGAAGTTGTTCGTCGTCACCCTCTGAAAAGCAAAGCTATAACCTTGCCGTTTTGTGTGTGTGATGCCCTCAGACATATTGTATGACTATGACCTTGACCTTACAGCGATTGTTCAGATGATTTTCACGTCTCCTCGTTGCAAAATATATAAATTGAAACGGAAGATCAGCTTTTTTTTTTACATTTGGTTTCAATCGACTGATATCAGTGCGCTCATTCATTACATAATTAAGATTTCCGTTGAGTTTTAACCGTAAAAATGAGTGCCGAATGATCGAATACTTGTTCTCTTGCTTCAAGGTTGCACGTGATTACGGAATTCAAACAGACCTGACGGCTGGCTGGCAGTCGACCGAACTGAACGACGTAGTCTAGCCGACTGCTGCCCTAGTGTATCTTCTGTCAGAAAGGAACCTTTCACACACATAGTTGTTGGGGGGGGGGGATCAGACTGACTAGCTCATTTTGGGACAAAAAAACCATCAAGACAGCTCTGTCTGGAACTTCCAGGAGCACTGCCTCCCTGGACTCAGTGGTACCGTGGGGGCCGTGTCATTCCCATGCAGCGTGTCCGGCAGGATTAGCTACTAGCAAGATTCCGCTTTGAGAACTTGACCACTTCTGCCGTGTGTTGCCCTGAAGACACTGTGTTCTCGTCAAAGAGTTAAGTCTAAAACTTGCGGATATTCAGCTGCCGCCTGTTGAATTACATGAGTGCTGAATTACGAATGTAAAACTCTGGGAAATTACTGTCATATGGTCTACGTCGGTGATACATTACGTACGTGAACCTTTCAGCGATGACATGTTAGCCATAGTTCCTACACTTCAGTATCAATTCTCTTCTGTATTGAACCCCACCCAGGATAACGTTCCAGCGTCCAATTTCGGAATTCCCGGATAGTCTGCGCGTGTGTGTGTGTGTGAGGACGTGTGAGCGAGGTGACCCCACCACCAGCCAAACTGCAGGGCGGAAGTATCGAATACATCCCGGTCCGAGTGAACTGCCCTCTGGCCAGTTTCGACTCGGACGCCATGTCTCAAGGGGAGCGAGTGGGCGGAGGGAACGGCGTGGACGGCGGGGAGAACGGGGAGCTGCTGCCCCACAAGGAGCAGGGCGAGTACCACCTCGAGGGCGACAAGCCTCTGCCCAGCCCGCGCAGGTCGTCCGCCGGATCCGGTGAGTTCTGCTGCTGCTGGGGGGG
>JADBJO010001203.1:262500-270000 GCA_016801955.1 Conus betulinus | reverse complement strand
ACTGTGCGACATTTGATGATTCAGTTCAGTTCAGTGGTTTATTTAACGTCTATTCACCATTGATGATATTAGACGAAAAATAATCTAACAACGTCATTATTATCTAAATGCTTAACCTATAAAAAAATAAAATTAAAAAAAAAAAAAAAGAAATTTGATGAAGATCCTTAAAAGTGTTCATTTTTTCCGAGTGGCTTTCCGGGTCCGCCGTGAGCCCCGCAGTCAACAGTGTTCGGCTGTGGCGTTGATTGTTGTGAGTTCGAGCCTCTCACGAGTCCGTGTGTGTGTGTGTGTGTGTGGTGTGTGTGTCTGTCTGTCTGTCTGTCTGTCTGCGCGCGCGCGCGCGTGCGTGCGTGCGTGCGTGTGTGCGTGCGTGCGTGCGTGCGTGTGTGTGTGTGTGTGTGTGTGTTGTGTGTGTGTGTGTGTGTGTGTGTGTGTGTGTGTGTGTGTGTGTGTGTGAGTACACACACTATGTTAATCTGACAGTAAATGGTTTCAGTCAGTCAGCCAGTCAGTCAGTCAGTCACTCTGTGTGTGTGTGTGTGTGTGTGTGTGTGTGTGTGTGTGTGTGTGTGTGTGTGTGTGTGTGTTTTCAAAATCCTCTCTGTCCCTCTGTCCATCCAGCAATAAATGACCACGTGATTCACTTCAGGGAAGATATAGAGGCGGTGCTTTCCATAACGCCGTGTCCCGGACACAATGAAGATCTGGATAGTTCATCGCCTGTGAGTGCATCAAGTTACGGCATTTCGATATCTGACCTTGCGGGTAGTAAGCTGAACTAGCCCGGTTCCACCCGCCAGAAAACAAGAGTGGAGAGGTGGTGTAGTGGATAGAGCATGCATCCGTGAGAGGGGGAGAATCCGGAGTGTGTGGTTCCAATCTAGCACAGGGATTTTTTTTTCTTGTTTTTTTCTTTGAATGCAGGTGGGTGATGGGGTTTTTGGCATTGTTGTTTTCTCCCCCCCCCCTTTCCTTCCCTTTCCAGTCTGTCTTATTTCATGATTCAGATATAACTTCGGATGAAATGATCTTATTTTTTAACCCTTTACTCCATGGGCAGTTTACTGGGGCGCCACACTGAAGAACAGTGAAGTGTGTTCTGTCAGTACTGTGAGCTGTGCGGATACAGTGAAATGTGTTTCTGTCAGTACTGTGGCCAGGTGTGGATGCAGTGAAGTGTGTTCTGTCAGTACAGTGAGCTGTGCGGATACAGTGAAGTGTGTTCTGTCAGTACTGTGAGCTGTGTGGATACAGTGAAGTGTGTTCTGTCAGTACTGTGGCCAGGTGTGGATGCAGTGAAGTGTGTTTCTGTCAGTACTGTGAGCTGTGCGGATACAGTGAAGTGTGTTCTGTCAGTACTGTGAGCTGTGCGGATACAGTGAAGTGTGTTCTGTCAGTACTGTGAGCTGTGTGGATACA
Source organism: Conus betulinus (assembly GCA_016801955.1). Taxonomy (NCBI): domain Eukaryota; kingdom Metazoa; phylum Mollusca; class Gastropoda; order Neogastropoda; family Conidae; genus Conus; species Conus betulinus. The sequence goes on along the minus strand of JADBJO010001203.1, from coordinate 268,578 downwards.
GTGTGTGTGTTCTGTCAGTACTGTGGGCTGTGCGGATACAGTGAAGTGTGTTCTGTCAGTACTGTGAGCTGTGCGGATACAGTGAAATGTGTTCTGTCAGTACTGTGGGGCTGTGCGGACACAGTGAAGTGTGTTCTGTCAGTACTGTGAGCTGTGCGGATACAGTGAAGTGTGTTCTGTCAGTACTGTGAGCTGTGTGGATACAGTGAAGTGTGTTCTGTCAGTACTGTGGGCTGTGCGGACACAGTGAAGTGTGTTCTGTCAGTACTGTGGGCTGTGCGGATACAGTGAAGTGTGTTCTGTCAGTACTGTGAGCTGTGCGGATACAGTGAAGTGTGTTCTGTGAGTACTGTGGCCAGGTGTGGAAGCAGTGAGTGTGTTCTGTCAGTACTGTGAGCTGTGCGGATACAGTGAAGTGTGTTCTGTCAGTACTGTGGCCAGGTGTGGATGCAGTGAAGTGTGTTCTGTCAGTACTGTGAGCTGTGCGGATACAGTGAAGTGTGTTCTGTCAGTACTGTGGCCAGGTGTGGATACAGTGAAGTGGTTCTGTCAGTACTGTGTGGGCTGTGCGGATACAATGAAGTGTGTTCTGTCAGTACTGTGAGCTGTGCGGATACAGTGAAGTGTGTTCTGTCAGTACTGTGAGCTGTGTGGATACAGTGAAGTGTGTTCTGTCTGTACTGTGAGCTGTGTGGATACAGTGAAGTGTGTTCTGTCAGTACTGTGGCCAGGTGTGGACACAGTGAAGTGTGTTTCTGTCAGTACTGTGAGCTGTGCGGATACAGTGAAGTGTGTTCTGTCAGTACTGTGAGCTGTGCGGATACAGTGAAGTGTGTTCTGTCAGTACTGTGGCCAGGTGTGGATACAGTGAAGTGTGTTCTGACAGCACTGTGGGCTGTGTGGCCAGGTGGATACAGTGAAGTGTGTTCTGTCAGTACTGTGGGCTGTATGGCCAGGTGTGGATACAGTGAAGTGTGTTCTGTCAGTACTGTGGGCTGTGTGGCCAGGTGTGGATCTGTGCGTGATGTGTTCCCTGTCCTCTGTGCAATGTTTTCAGTCCTGCCTTCCCTCCGTCACCCTCCCTCCCTCAACACTTCCCTGCAGGCTTGTTTCAGCAAACCCATGGGATCGGATTATATGGCCGTACCAACGTAGTGTTCCGACAGGATGTTAGTAGATTTTCACGTGATGTACTGTTTAATGATATGACGGCACTCGTACATTCGTGATAATAATTATGGTCTGTATATCCGATGTTTAGTGTTTGGCTGTTACACCTCATTTCCACAGCTTGGATTCTTCTTTCCATATCCTCTTTGAAGGTCCATGTCTGATGTGCACACATGAAGATATGATGAAAAAGACCAGTCCACGCAATATCGGATCTTGTGTGTCATGGAGATGTTATTTTCTTCCCCATACAGATTTCAGTCTGGACTGTGCTGATCTTGTCTTTGCTACCCTTTACCTGGTGTTAGTTTAGATCCCTAACTGCTAACGATGGATCCCAGATAAGTAGATGGTTGAAAATTCCTTGTCTCCGTCCATGGGAGTTATATCAATATTGATGGTGGTGTTGTGGCCAGCCCTCACCTTGATCTTCTCGGTAATGATTCCATGCTATGTCATGTAGATGTTTCATCCACTCTTTAGACAAATCTTGTTCGCTGCATGCCAGGCTGTCTGTGTCATTTGCAAAAGGAAGATTCGTGTGGGTGTGTTCCAGTGCTGATTCTGCTGACATAATCTGCACATGTATCAGTTCAGCATTCTTTCAAAGAATGCGTTAAAAATATGGGAGATGTAACACTGCCCTGACAAACTCCAACTGAAATAAGATCTCCCTCTCCAGCAGAACTCTATCTGAGCCCTTCACTGGTTTCTTTGGATTTCAGTTAGTGGAGAGTGTTGATCAGTTTGGGCTGATGTTCAGTTTCTTCTTTACGGCCTGTAGTGCCCCCTGTCAGATTTTGTCGAATGCCTTCTTGAAGTCTGTGCAGACCGCGTTTAGGATGTCAGGATGCTGGTTCTCCGCCCTTTTCAACAGTTCTGCGGGGATAGTATCGATGCCTGAAGCCTACCCACAGTTCATGATTTCACTGCTTTGACACCAGCTTCAGGTGGCACTGGAAAATCATTCTGGTTTGATGAAACCTTTACTATTATTGTCTTGGATCTCCTTCGCGGTGTCTTTTGTTCAATGCACCGTATGATTATGTTTCTTCCTGCATTCGACACTTGCCGTCCAAGACATGAATGGTGCTAACTTGACTTTGCTTCTGTTGGGTCCCAGTCTGTTACAACCTTCAACGCTTCCTTTGCGTCGTTGTTGTCTAGGTCTTTCTGTGTGACTTCACTCTTTTCTTCGTTTTAGCTTTCTTTTGCGTTTCGCCACTGCCTGACTCCTTCAGGTATTTATGGCGATGCACTTCTTGTCCTCAGTCTTCTTGAGTGGTTTTGCGTTTTTAAGTTCCCTCTCGTGTTTATCTCCAAGATAATACTTGTCATTCGTGGTGGATTTGCATCGGCTTAATTCAGGTGAGATGATGACAAACCGAGTATTATGCGCTTAAGCACGTAAAAAAAAAAAAAACCACCACAACCGCCACCACCACCACCACCACCACCACCACACCAACAACAACAACAACAACGTGGAAACAACAGAATTGTCCCTGGCAAAATTCTTTCAGATCATCCTCTTTGATTATTGAATTAATAATAAATAAATAAACCAGACAAAAGAAAGAAAAATTATGGGTAGCGCTTTACAATACCGATATGTTCTCCCAGGGGAGATAACCACTAACTTCACTCCGAAAGATCTGTGGTGATTGAGAAGTTCCACAACAACATACAACCGTTAAAAGGTTCTACATATCCGTTATCCGTTGTTCTACAATACAACATTATATCCGTTGAAGTTCTACAATACAACATAACATCACTTGAGAAGTTCTGCAATGCTTAACATCACTTGAATGCAACATGATATCCCTTGAGAAGTTCTACAATACAACATAATATCCGTTGAGAAGTTCTACAATACAACATGATATCCGTTGAAAAGTTCTACAATACAACATAATATCCGTTAAGAAGTTATACAATACAACATGATATCCCTTGAGAAGTTCTAGAATACATAATATCATAATATCCGTTTGAGAAGCTATAGAATACAACATAATATCCGTTGAGAAGTGCTACAATACAACATAATATCCGTGGAGGAGTTCTACAATACAACATAATATCCGTTGAAAAGTTCTACAATACAACATAACATTCGTTGAAAAGTTGCACAGTACAACATAATACCCGTGGAGGAGTTCTACAAATGCAACATAACATCCGTTGAGAAGTTCTAAAATATAATATGATATCCGTTGATGAGTTCTGCAATACAAGGAAACATCCGTTGAAAAGTTCTACAATACAACATAACATCCGTTGCAAGAAAAACAAAATCCCTTTGTCGTTCCCATTTGGAAGAAGCCATGCTTCCTTTCTCTCTAAGCTGCTTTCCTCGCTGCCTGTCCTGGTTGTAGCTGATACCTTTTGAGTGATTCCCTAGTCATTATGACGCATCAAATCTGTCACCGTTTGTGCAAAAAAGCTACTTCAATATTCTGCATTGTTCATGCTTCGTTCTGTCTTCCAATCCGATCGTTGATGCTTTGTGTTTTTGTTGATTGACCCGATCCTGAACGGGCATTTCTTCATTATGAATGAAAAACTCTCTCTCCCTCTCTCTCTCTCTCTCTCTCTCTCTCTCTCTCTCTCTCTCTCTCTCTCTCTCTCTCTCTCTCTCTCTCTCTCTCTCTCTCTCTCTGTGTCTCTCTCTCTCTGTCTGTCTCTCTCTCTCTCTCTCTCTCTCTCTCTCTCTCTCTCTCTCTCTCTCTCTCTCTCTCTCTCTCTCTCTCTCTCTCTCTCTCTCTCTCTCTCTCTCTCTCTCTCTCCTCCTGATGGTTCTTTCCCCTGTGCTGATTACTTAGACTTAGACTTAGATGCTCCTGCGTCTTGCGACTATCTCTCTCCTCTCTCCATCTCTCTCTCTCTTATCTCTCCTCTCTCTCTCTCTCTCTCCTCTCTCTCTCATCCTCCCCCTGATTCTCTCCTCCCCCTGGCAGTCAAGGCTTAGCTCCTGCGTTGCGACGGAGGCAGTCAAGGCGCCCAGTCTCCCCAGCCAGTCTGCAGTGTCACTCCATCCTCTATCAGCGAGTCTGAGGTCTCTTTCCACTGTCTGTCGCCAGCTCATCCTGGGTCGTCCTCTTTATCTCTGGCCTGCTGGGGTCCATTTAATGGCCTGGTTTGCAGGCCTTGAAGAGAGTAATCTTAAAACATGACCCAGCCAGTGGAGGCGCCGTCTGCAGACGATGGTTGACACGGGGAGCTGTTTGGACCTCTCCCAGACGTCTTCATTTGGTATAAAGTCTGACCATTTGATGCCCAAGATCTTACGTAGGTACTTAGTATCAAGGCGTCGAGTTTCTCCTGCTGGGTGGTCTTCAGTTGCCAGGTTTCACAGCCATATAACACCGTTGAAATCACACTGGAGTTGTAAAATTTCAGTTTGATTCCAAGGGAAAAATTTCTTGTTGCATATTTTGTTCAGGTGATTGAATGCTGATGTTTGCCTTCCCAATACGATACTTCAGTTCATGGTCGAGATCACTGGCGTTGTTGATAGAGCTGTTGTTGTTGTTGTTGTTGTTTGTTGTTGTCGTCGTCGTACCCTGGCTAAAAGACTCCAGGGATCATCCGAACAGCCAAAGTACTTGAACACTACGGTACAAATGCATCAGCTGGGGATGAGAACATTACGTGTGTGACCGTTTTTGATTACCCCGCCACGTGAGCAGCCACACTCCGACTTCGGGGGAGTTGATAGAGCTGCCTAGGTATGTGAAGTTCTTTACTTCTTCCACTTGCTTTTGGTCGATGAGAACTCTGTTGGCCCTTGGTGTTTACCAGTAAGCACAATGTTGCCTGCAAACTTGCTGATATTGTCTACAAGCACCTGCAGATCTTGAATGGTGCTTGCATGAGCGGCAACGTCATCGGCAAAATCCAGATCTGAGAGGCTGTTTCCCTTCTGTCCACTTGATTCCCTTTCCTTGGGTTGCGTGTTTCAATACACAGTCAATGGCAATTCTAAAGAGGAGAGGGGAGAGGATACAACCTTGCCTTATTCCGGTGACAACTTCAAAACCAGTCATTGTAGCCATCTTCCGTCCTGACTCTGCACTTGGAGTTTATGTAATCTGCTTTATGGCCGACGCAGCTTTCTCTGGGATGCCGTAGGTTTTCATGATTTTTCCACAATGATGGTCTGTGGACACTGTCAAATGCTTTGGAGAAGTCAATGAAGCTGATGGCCAGGGGTACTTGGTGCACTCCACACTTTTCGATGATCTGTCTTAGTGTGAAGATCTGTTCTGCGCAGGATCGTTTAGGCGGAAACCTGCTGCTTGTTCCCTGAGTTCATTGTCCGCTACGTCGCGCAGTCGGTTGAGGATGACCTGGCAGTACACTTTCCCTGGTATTGATAGTAGAGTAACGCCTCTTCAGTTGTCGCACTCTGAGAGGTTGCCTTTTTTGTGGAATACAGACGCCTTGGCCATTCTTCTAATCCTCTGTCCAGTGCGGATTGTTCTCATAAAAATCTTCAAATGCATCGATCAAGGAGAGCTTTTTAGCTTGAAACAGATCTGTAGGTTTTAATCCTTCGTTTTAAACCTGTTTTAAATTATATATATATATATATATATATATATATATATATATATATATATATATATATATATATATACATATATATATATAGAGAGAGAGAGAGAAAGAGAGAGATACACACACCTGCGTCAGCATAAGATAAAGTTCCTCTGAAGTAGGCGAGGAGTGCTCGCCGAAAATGTGGGATAATGAAGAGCCAATTTCTTGTTCTTTTGTGCTTTGCTCTCTCTCTATCTCTCTCTCTCCTCTCTCTCTCTCTCTCTCTGTCTTGTCTGTCTCTCTCTCTCTCTCTCTGTCTCTCTCTCTCTCTCTCTCTCTCTCTCTCTCTCTCTCTACTCT
>JADBJO010001203.1:250000-252500 GCA_016801955.1 Conus betulinus | reverse complement strand
CAGGCCATCTCACTCACCTGTGACCCTGTTTTTGCGCCAGCTGGGTCCTCCCAAACAGTGCCATTCCTTTCATTTTAATCTGTCTGCTTGGAACCACCGGACCCGTACCTTGATGTCCAGATGAAAGGAAATGAAGAGAGTCAACTTTCAGTGCACGACAAAGACTCTCAAAACATGCACCTTGATATCCGTATCAAAGAAAATGAAGAGAGTCAACTTTCAGTGCACGACAAAGACTCTCAAAAAACATGCACCCTTGATATCCGTATCAAAGAAAATGAAGAGAGTCAACTTTCAGTGCACGACAAAGACTCTCAAAACATGCACCTTGATATCCGTATCAAAGAAAATGAAGAGAGTCAACTTTCAGTGCACGACAAAGACTCTCAAAACATGCACCTTGATATCCATATCAAAGAAAATGAAGAGAGTCAACTTTCAGTGCACGACAAAGACTCTCAAAACATGCACCTTGATATCCGTATCAAAGAAAATGAAGAGAGTCAACTTTCAGTGCACGACAAAGACTCTCAAAACATGCACCTTGATATCCGTATCAAAGAAAATGAAGAGAGTCAACTTTCAGTGCACGACAAAGACTCTCAAAAACATGCACCTTGATATCCATATGAAAGAAAATGAGGAGAATCAACTTTCAGGCAAAATCAAGATTCTCAAAATAATCTGATTACAAACACTGGACTCCTTCAGCAAGGCCTTTGGCGCATTCATTTTTTTTGTGTGCAGCCAGCACGAAGCAACGCTGGTCTCTTTTATTGGGAGGACAGAGAGAGAAAAGAAGAGGGGGAGGGCGGGCAAAAACGAGGGGTTGGGAAAGGGGGAATGCTAGGGGGAGGGGGAGGGGAGTGCAAGGAGGGTTCAGTGTCCTCCTGGCCTATTCTTCTCCCACCCCCCACCCTCCCCTCTGTGTGCCAGGATGGGTTTTTTATTGGGGGCGATCGCCACCAAAAACATCCATATTCGCACTATTCTGGTACAGTGCATGGGTTCTCCTCGAGCCTATTCTTTCCCTCCCACCCCTACCTTCCCACCAGTTTCAACCAAAAATCCCTTTATTCGCACGTGAACGCCCGAGATCTCCGCCGAGTAATCGGAAGAAGTGAACAAAAAGTGGACGTATCACTACTGCCCGATAGCATACGCTAGGAGGGCATAAATCAAAATTATATGAAAATGTAACAAACAAACGAAGACGAAGTTTCAACAATCTAGAATCTACTTCAGCTCCATTCTGTTTCCAGTCCTGATCATCGCAATATGCAGAAGATAAAGGTCGCCATAAAGGGTTAGAGTTCAAAGTGGGAGATCCTTCTAAACAGTGTACAGCCAGAGTAGTAAACGTCCTGTCTGTCTGTCTGTCTCTCTCTCTCTCTCTTTCTCTCTCACTCTCTCTCTCTCTCTGTGTTTCTCGACTCTCTCTCTCTGGTTCTTCTCTCTCTCTCATCTCTCTCTCTCTCTCTCTCTCTCTCTCTCTCTCTCTCTGCGTGTGCGTGTGTGTGTTCCTCCCTCCCCCCCTCTCTCTCTCTCTGTCTGAGGGAAATACTGGAATTCGTACATAACGATCCTTGGCAGGCCAAACACACACACACACACAAACACACACACACACACACACACCACACACACACACACACACACACACACACACACACACACACACACACACACAAACAAAACGGTCATTTGGCCTTTCTGAATCGCTGACATACTTTCTGTAGATGGCGAAAAACTAACTACCTGATAACAACGGCCTGCGCTCCTCTATGTCTTTGTTTTCCATCCATGAAATGAACTCACACGCTGTCTTGGTATTGTTAAAAACTACTCTGGGTAAAGCATAACACATGTGTTGGCAGCTGGCAGCTGAAGACTTTCGGCGTTCGCCAAGTGAGGCTGGTGTTGTCTACAGTATAAGTCAACTTTCACGGAATCTGTGTGTGCTGGTGGCAGAGGAGGGTGAATCATGTTAACTACCGGTCGTCATCAAACATCGACACTGGCATTAGTCTGGCAGTGGGAACAGGTTCCCTCATCAGCTACATGGGATTCAGATGCCTCCGTGTCATGTGACAAAGCCTGGTGCGTACTGGCACCGCAGAAATGGCGGCGTGTAGTGTGGGGTAGTATGTATAATGATGATTGGAGCGGCAGCCGCAATGCCAGCGGTAGCAATGACAGTCGGAGAAACAGAGCAGCACCAGCAACAGTAAGTTAGTAGTGATGGTGGTGGTGATGGTAGTAGTGGGGGTGACGTCGTGATGATTATGCATGTAATGATGACGAGGATTGGAGGGGGGGTGGAGGGGGGGGGGGGCTGGCTTGTGTGACCTTTGAGGCGGGAGAAAGAGGAAGGAGGAGCGGGAGGGTGGGGGCGGGGAGGAGGTGTGGGGGGGGGGGGTACACGGGTAGGTACAGTTTTTTGACGGGGTTTGTACGGGTTCTTGTAGGAGGGCAAAAAACCGACGAGACACCATCATCA
>JADBJO010001203.1:237500-240000 GCA_016801955.1 Conus betulinus | reverse complement strand
AAAAAACCCTGCTCGTAACTGCGAGCGCGGATTCGTCAAAGATTTTTTTTTCTTTTTTTTTCTTCTTCTGTTGTTTGTTCAGCGCTGGGGGAGATGAGTGTGTGAGCTTGATGTGTTGAAGAGGATGCCGCGTGTCTATGAAGTAGCAGTGATGCTGATGGTGTGTCCGCGTGTGTGTCCGTGAAGAGTCAAGGAGGTCGTCAGGTTGTGTGCTTCCTGTCACCCTCCCTGTCCTGCTGTCCTGGTGGCCCTTGGTGGTCCCGGCTGCCTCTTCCAGCTGTTCATCGCCAACCCTCCCTACCAACAGAAAGCTTGGCATGTGCGCGCTCCGTTGAGTAGTGATCATCGTGATAGTGATAGTGATCGTATCGACGGCGTGTGTGTTTTGCCCTACAAAGTGCAGTTACTGCTAGTCAGTGCCGATCGTGCTTGAAAGCTGACGACAGTAAAAAGGTCGTCTTTCTGAGTACAGTTTCCTTTTTTTTTTTTTAAGTTGTAATAGTCTTGTAAAGCTGACGAAAGGAAAAGATTGATCTTACTGCTGAAGCGTGCTAACAGTTTGTAAGCTGCGATCTTGTGTATAAGCTGACCACACTAAAAGGTTTCTCCTACCGAGTGCAGTTAGTTTGGGAAGCTCCGTTCTTGTTTTAAAGCTGAGAAGAATTAAAGGTTTTAACTTACTGCTCAAGTGATGGTATATTTTGTTGGTTTCGATCTTATTTTTGAAGCTGACAACAGTCAGAGGTGTTTCCTTGGATCTTGTTGACAACGGGGAAAAGGTTCGTCATTCTGAGAGCCGTGACTTCTTGTTGGTTTCCATCTTGTTGTAAAGCTGCGGATAGTAAAAGGTTTATCTTAGTGAAGACAGTGACTGTTTGTAAGTATCGATCTTGGTCGCAAAAGTAAAAGCATCGATTTTCGTTTTAATTTTAATCTCCACACTATTCTTTTTTTTTTTCCTTTAGCTCCAGCACTCACAAAATCATGATCGGTTTGGAGCTCTGTCCAATCCATGAGCGCTAGATTTTGAACAGTAGATTAGCCTTCCTCTGTGCAGCAGTGAAACCAACGGTAATCATTTCAGCTCAGGACCGGGAAAGATTATTCCAGCAACATAACATTTTCTTGCCTCTATGACTGTTCTTTTTTATCCCTGTTATTTTAGCCTACACGTACTCTGTGGTTTACTGTTTGTTTATTGTGGTTGGCACTCTACAGTGAAGGTGACAGAAAAGACACGCGTAGATCAGAAATGGAGAGGGGGGGGGGGGGGGGGGGGGGGGGGGGGGGGTGATGATAAAAATGCTGTGTTTCTGTAATTAATACTTTTTTTATATACGCATAGGCATGTCTTTTTCCGAACGCACTCACATACGCACCCACGTAAGTGCATGCTGTATTTAAAAAAAAAAAATAATAATAAAAAATAAAAACAGGAGTTTTGTCTGGAGCGAGTGGAGCACATTTTGACCACGGACAGACGCACAGAAAGACACACAGACAGACACACAGACAGCATTTCTTCGTTCCCTGTAAGGTTCTCCCTGTGCTATAAGAACTGGGAGTACAAAAAGGACAGCCCACAACAAAGAGTATTGTTTTTAGATGGTAAGGCGCCACGAAGTGAAAGATTTGTTTCAGAAATTATTTTTATCGGCGGTAACTTAAGTCTAAGGCCATAATGATGTTTAAGGAGGAAAAAAAAAAAATATATATATATATATATATATATATATATATATATATATATATATATATATATATATATATAACTGTTTTCTCATCATAATTCATCGAAACAATTTTTTTTTTGAAATGACTCGCAAATATTTAGAAAAGATGGTTCACCGTTACGCTACTGCACACGTTGGGGGGGGGGGGGGGGGGGGGGGGTCGGTGCTGTTCTCAATGATAATTGACGTCCTGTTCCTGTCTCTGAAGATTATTTTAACCCATAGCAGAATTTTTACTTTTGATGTGTACTTTTCAAAACAAAAAAAAAAAAGAAAAAAGAAAAAGAGAAACGCAAGTTGTACTTTCGTTTTAAGAGAGAGAGAGAAAAAAAAAAAGAAAGCAAGAAAAGAAGGAAAACGAAACGCCATATTTGCATGGAGCTGGCATGGCCCACTGCCTTCTGCCGAGGCTGACAGAAGGAACACGGCGCCTTTCAGGGAAACGCCACTGGTCATGCGCAGACCAAGTGCCAGAGTCTGACCCTGGAGCTAGTTGAACGGTTACCAAGTCAAATTTGTTGTGCAACTTTTGTTGTTGTTGTTGTTTAGAAACATGATCTGTGAAGAAAAAAAAGAAAACCTTGGTTTTCATTTTTTTTCTAAATCATATTTAAACGAAAGCAGAACTTGCAGGGGGGGGGGGGGGGGGGGGGGGGGGCGCGCGCGCGCACGCGCACACACACACACACACACACACACACACACAGAGGGAGAGAGGCAGAGAGAGTCAAAGAGAGAGAGAGAGAGGAGGGGGGGGGAGGGAGACA
>JADBJO010001203.1:185000-232500 GCA_016801955.1 Conus betulinus | reverse complement strand
TCCACAGACGCCTGCACACGTTTGGAAGTCGATGCCCGACTCCCTTCTTCCCTGGTAGCCCCCCCCCCCCCTCTCTCTCTCTCTCTCTCTCTCTCTCTCCCCGCCAGCTGACTGGAAACTAACTCCGGTTATACAACTGACCGGCCTTTTCCATAGAGCTGCCAGCCCTGGCTTACTGACCTGCCAGCTTTCCCTGACTTGTTCCCCCCATTAGTCGGCCAGTTAGTGGCTAACCAGTCCCTCTGTCTGACTCAGCAACTGCAGTTGACTTGGTGTAGGTCAGGTTCAGTTTGAATGCGAACACAGAGTAACTAGAAGGCCAGTTTGAGTTTGAATGCGAAACAGAGTAACTAGAAGGTCAGGTTGAGTTTGAATGCGAAACAGAGTAACTAGAAGGTCAGGTTGAGTTTGAATGCGAAACAGAGTAACTAGAAGGTCAGGTTGAGTGTGAATGCGAAACAGAGTAACTAGAAGGTCAGGTTGAGTTGAATGCGAAACAGAGTAACTAGAAGGTCAGGTTGAGTTTGAATGTGAAACAGAGTAACTAGAAGGTCAGGTTGAGTTTGAATGCAAAACAGAGTAACTAGAAGGTCAGGTTGAGTGTGAATAGGAAACAGGTCAGGTTCAGTTTGAATGCGAAACAGAGTAACTAGAAGGTCAGGTTGAGTTTGAATGCGAAACAGAGTAACTAGAAGGTCAGGTTGAGTTTGAATGCGAAACAGAGTAACTAGAAGGTCAGGTTTAGTGTGAATGCGAAACAGAGTAACTAGAAGGTCAGGTTGAGTTTGAATGCGAAACAGAGTAACTAGAAGGTCAGGTTGAGTTTGAATGCAAAACAGAGTAACTGGAAGGCACTGTAAACACAAAGTTATTGGGTAAGAAAATGAAATTAATAGGTACATCATTTTGTAATGTATGCACCACTTTGTTGTGTACTTTGTTCGTACCCCGTGGAGTTCTCTCCGTGAGTGCGCTGGTTTGTTTAGTGGCCACCGCTTAGCTGAGTTCTTTCTTTCGCTAAATACTTCACTTGATGGTGTGGACACCTCTCTTTGAGTTCTTTTACTAAATACTTCACTTGATGGTGTGGACACCTCTCTTTTGAGTTCTTTCACTAAATACTTCACTTGATGGTGTGGACACCTCTCTGTTGAGCTCTGTCTTTTTATGGCGACACCACGTTGATGATTTCTGTCGCTGAGCACACACACTGAGCACACCACTTCATGGTGTGGGTTTGTTTTCTTCTACCGAGTACATCGCTTTGTGGTATAGACACCACTTTCTTATTTTATGAATTACTTCACTGTATGGTGTGTACACCTTGTCGTTGAGCTGTTTCACTAAGGTAGTAAGTTTGTTGGGTGTTTCATTATGTACACCATTTTCTTAGGTTCTGTTCCCGATAACGACGTTTTGTTGAATTGTTTCTCTCTGAGTAAGCCCTTTTGCTGACTTGTTTACCTCGTACAACCTTTTTTGTTGAGTTCTTTCACCGCGCACATCACTTTATTGAGTGGGTCACATGTGGTTAGGTATGTCACGAAGTGTGAACAACAACAGTTTGTTGTGTTTATTTCATTGAGCACACCACAGAGATGCGTTTACTGATCTATTATTATAATGAATACTTATATAGCGCCTATTCTCGGCTAGAGACCAAGCTCTAAGCGCTTTACAATCCACACTCGTTTACACACAACGGGCTGCCTACCTCGGTAGTGCCGACTGAAGAGCTACCAGCTGGCGCTTCATGCAGTCGTTTCCCGTGTCATCCAGTCCATATCATTCAATATCGTTCACTCAGTTTCCTTACTTCCTCCATTCTTTCAATCTGTTACGCAGGGTGCATGCTATGTGTAACGTGTCATCCATACCAACGGCCAAAACTGGCCTTCTCTTCCGAAAGTTGGTAATGGGATTTAAAGTGTGTGCAAGATGTTATGCGTGCGTTCACACACGGAACCTCGGTTTATAGTCTCATTCGAAGGACTGTATGGGGAATGGAGTCAGAACCAATGTAAACTCCGAGGGAAAAATCCCCCTGTACCGAAATTCGAACCCGTAATCTCAGGATCACGAGTCCGGCGCTCTACCAACTGAGCTATTCCGGCCCCTCTGTTGAGGTCTTACATTGAATACACTGTATGGCACGTTTACTGATGATCTGTTGAGGTCTTACACTGAATACACTGTATGGCACGTTTACTGATCTGTTGAGGTCTTACACTGAATACACTGTATGGCACGTTTACTGATCTGTTGAGTCTTACACTGAATACACTGTATTGCACGTTTACTGATCTGTTGAGGTCTTACACTGAATACACTGTATGGCACGTTTACTGATCTGTTGAGGTCTTACACTGAATACACTGTATGGCACGTTTACTGATCTGTTGAGGTCTTACACTGAATACACTGTATGGTATGTCAGTAAATATTGCTCTCTGCGATGCGGACATTGCTATGTCATTTTACTAAGTTCACCATTCTTTTGAGTTTTTTTTGCTGTAGGAAAGTGTTCGAGCATTGTAACTGCACGGAATGCGATGGCGAGTACGTCAGTTCAATAATGATTTTTTTTTTTTTTTTTTTTACTCATTAGTGCACAGAAAGTCGTTTGGGACAAATGGGTACACAGCCATTTAAAACACTAAGTTCAAAAGTTGCCATTTTAAAGAAATACGGAAAAAAAAAAAAAAGTCATGGGAAACCATTTCAACAGAAACATGGTATTATGGCAGCCTCCAGCAATGTGTAATAGATCGTTTGGGATGGGATTCCACGACAGACTCATGAACAACGATATTACTGCTACCGGACAGTCGGTAGCGCATGGTGGTGCCCATCCCCTCTCAAGCATTCTGGTGCATACCGTTGATTATTGTGTGTCTATAACCCACCGGTTGCTGGCACGGTTTTGCAGAATCTATCACATACACATAATGATCTCCTGCCGTTAGCAGGCATACATGTTTGTTGAGCTCGGAAAAATCCCACTTCAAACTCACCAGACACTTGAACGGGTCTGGCCTAGGGAGAATCAAATGTTCTAATCACCAAACTCAGAGTGCTGTTACTCAGTCAGAGGGGAAATTGGGGGGGGGGGGGGGGGGGGGGGGGGGGGGGGACAAACTGAAATGGTCTCCATGTTCCAGCTCACTGTACAATACAGCCCCACATGAAGGACAAGGCCAGAAAATCTCCCGCTCTGCAGGCAGCGACACAGTGCCGGGGTCTGTACCCCTGAGGACTTGGTCTGCATCAGAAAAAGCTGGCCCGCCAGACCTAACACAGACCGGGGGGCAGCTGAACCTGGTGGTGGGTTCGCCCCTACCCCAGGGAACCGGGTCATGCTGATCTCTCACAGCACGTGCGGCCCCCGGGACGTTCTGTTGGCACACACACCCAGTGACGTCCTGGTGACCAGTGTCGTTTACGTGACACGTGGCCAATTTTTTTTTTTTTTTATTGCTTAGTTGTCTTTCACTCGGCAAATTGATGAGTGTCTAAATTGGAAAGAAAACTGCATTTTAGTGTAGATTTTTATGCCTATGTGATGTAACGTTTTGTTATTGGGTGGGGTTTTTTTTGTTTGTTGTTTGTTTTTTTTTTTGTTTTTTTTGTTGTTGTTTGTTTGTTTCATGTGACTAAACTGTATGCATAGTTGTTTTTAATGACTTGAGTTGACTTCAACGCGGTGACAGCCCTGATATGGCCCTTTGCCGTCGGCTGGGCTATAAGCAACATTACCTTAACTTGTATGCATAGGCAAAAGCTCTCAGGCGCATTCGGACAATAAGATCGCACGCATGCACCACCATACTTTGGTACGCGAGCTTTCTTGCAGTCTGAGCGCACAAGAGGCTGCGGTATTTTTTTTAGGACTGCTTTCAAGACACAGTAGAGCAGGTGAACTCCACGAAGAGAGATACTCATCGCTTGAAAGAAAGTAGGGTTTGTTCAAGTTTTTTGTCGTTCTTATAACTGACAGCTGCCAGGCATGACACACGAGTTTTCGAATGGCCCACCCGCCATTTCGGGGTGTACGATGAAACCCGTGGTGCACTCTCCCCGCACACCTGATCCTGAAATTGCCTACAGACAGCACGTAGAAACCCGACACCCGGTTCAGCTTTCGTAACGTAGCAGTCAGGTGGAGACACAACTGGTCCACAAACGCCGCTCCTAGTTGGCACCAATGGCAAGAGAGTTGACAGTGTGCAGCGAATCGGGTTGCCCGACGTATGTATGTAATTCTGTCGATAGATGTTGGGAGACAGAGGCGAAAAATAAGCAAGACAACCCTGTCTCTGATTCCGTTTTGTGCCGTATGCAATCCGTTTAATCTTCCATACAATCAGAAACAGGTGTGGTTTTGGAGGGATTCAGGTGTGACGGAAAACGTTTCTGGCCAGAAGTGTACTTGGGAGAACGCTGACCCCCGCCAAGGGCCACAGTCCTCTTCGCTTCATTCGCATTGGAACACCCAGCCCCCCAATCTTCTGTGGATCCGCTTGTTGATCCGGATTCGCACCAACATGCAGTGGCTTCGTCCTTGGGCCGTCGTCTGTCTTTCTTTCATGGTTCTTTTAAATCCGTCAGATGGTTTTAGCGTAATCTTGCTGACTGACAAACAAACAGACAAACGCGGTTGAAAACATGACGTCTTTGGAGAAGGTATTTCTGTAATGCACTTATTGTTTTGTTACAATATACAATAGAAATATCATGTAATTTGATAACGATTTTCGGGAGATATTTGTGTCATTCGTGGGCAAGACTGTCGGCAGCTCTGAGTACACGTTGTAAACATATCAGCTGTGCTGTGTCTTCTCCCTTCTGACTCGTGTTATTTCGCCCAGTTTGTCTGGCTTCGTCATGCAGAGGTCGGAATATGTATGAGCGATGTTTGTTACTCAGCGTGGGTCTGTTCGCCTTCTGTGGCGCCTACAACAGCGCATAAGCACCAAGTACTGATGACAGAAGCCATTAGACGTTGCTGTCAAGTCAAATTTCTGTCATTTTCCAACGAAAATTTCATTGAAAAGTTACATTGGTGGCGATCAGAAGGGATGTTTTCAGGGTCTGCTTTTGGTTCTATTCTAGGGATGATCCCAGCTGATCACGCATGTCCTTTAGGGCTGTCTGTCTGTTGTTTTAGATGTCATGTCCTTTAGGGCTGTCTGTTGTTTTAGAGGTCATGTCCTTTAGAGGCTGTCTGTTGATTTAGAGGTCATGTCCTTTAGGGGCTGTCTGTTGATTTAGAGGTCATGTCCTTTAGGCCTGGCTGTCTGTTGATTTAGAGGTCATGTCCTTTAGGCCTGGCTGTCTGTTGATTTAGAGGTCATGTCCTTTAGGAGCTCTCTGTCTGTTGATTTAGAGGTCATGTCTTTTAGGACTGGCTGTTGGTTTATAGGTCATGGCCTTTAGGGCTGTCTGTCTGTTGATTTAGAGGTCATGCCCTTTAGGGCTCTCTGTTTATTTTAGTAGTCATGTCCTTTAGGGCTGTCTGTCTGTTGATTTAGAGGTCATATCCATTAGGGCTGTCTGTTGATTTAGAGGTCATGTCCTTTAGGGCTGTCTATCTGTTGATTTAGAGGTCATATTCATTAGGGCTGTCTGTTGATTTAGAGATAATGTCCTTTAGGGCTGTCTATCTGTTGATTTAGAGGTCATATCCATTAGGGCTGTCTGTTGATTTAGAGGTCATGTCCTTTAGGGCTGTCTATCTGTTGATTTAGAGGTCATGTCCTTAAGGGGCTGTCTGTCTGTTGATTTAGAAGTAATGTTGTTGATTTAGAAGTCATGTCCTTTAGGGGCTGTCTGTTGATTTAGAGGTCATGTCCTTTAGGGCTGTCTATCTGTTGATCTAGAGGTCATGTCCTTAGGGCTGTCTGTTGATTTAGAGGTCATGTCCTTTAGAGGCTGTCTGTCAGTTGATTTAGAGGTCATATCCTTTAGGGCTGTCTATCTGTTGATTTATATGTCATGTCCTTTAGGGCTGGCTGTCTGTTGATTTAGAGGTCATGTCCTTTAGGGCTGGCTGGCTGTTGATGTAGAGGTCATGTCATGTCTGTTAGAGGTCTGTCTGTCAGTCTGATCTTTAGAGGTCATATCCTTTAGGGCTGTCTATCTGTTGATTTATAGGTCGTTCATGTCATGAAAAGAACATCCCACTGGCATTCACATCATGGACAACAAATGAGACTGGTTTCAACATTCAGATTCCAGGAGAGATTAAAATCAGGTCTGCAGAATTGTCCACAGTCAGAGTTTAAAAGCGTCAAATGATTGTTCAGCAGTGTGTGAATGTTGAAGGTAGGAGGAGAGGGTGTATTTTAAACCGTGTTAGCCAAGAGTCATGCGGAATGGACAGGTTGTGCCCCTTTCAGTGATGAAATGCTCACTACCCGGTCGTCAGTTTACAACACAAGGGGGAAAAACATATAGCTTGTTATGAATTGTATAGGGAGATAAAGGTGCGATCACTTTCTTGAACAAACACAAGTGCGTGGATTACGAAGCCAGATACAGAGAACGACTGATGAGGAGTGAATCTTCATGATTATCAGTCAGCGAAAGAATAAATTAGGGGATCGTGTCACACGGAAAGCCATAGAATCTCTGCACCACAGATTTACAGCTTCTATGGCGTGTCTCATTCGAAATTTGGCCGGAACCTAACTAACCCCGTTCATGAAACTTGAAAATTTACTGTTCCGCCGAACAAAAGAGAAAAACAAATTACGAGACAAAACACGACGCGTTTCGACCTCTTTGGTCTTCTTCAGGAAAGACAAGCAACATTCAAGACGATGGAAACGGAGAAAGAAGAATCACTTCTCTCCTGTCATGAAAGAAAGGAATCCGAGTAGAGGCCAGGTTCCAGTAGATACCGGTGATGATGTTGGAATGAGGATAGTGCAGGAGTAGTCCAGCTCCATAGATACCGGTGATGATGTTGGAATGAGAATAATGCAGGAGTAGTCCAGCTCCATAGATACCGGTGATGATGTTGGAATGAGGATAGTGCAGGAGTAGTCCGGCTCCAGAGATACCGGTGATGATGTTGGAATGAGGATAATGCAGGAGTAGTCCAGCTCCATAGATACCGGTGATGATGTTGGAATGAGGATAGTGCAGGAGTAGTCCGGCTCCATAGATACCGGTGATGATGTTGGAATGAGGATAGTGCAGGAGTAGTCCAGCTCCAGCGTATAGAGGATGTGCTGAGAACAGAGCGGTGTGCAGAGGAAGAGCAGTGCGTGGCAGTCAGTGTCAACAAGTGGCAAGTGCTTGCCGCTGTCTGAAGTGGTGTGATGGGGAGATGAGGCGCGCTCATTGTTTACAATTTGGGAAACGGGGGAGGGAGGGGGTGGGGGGTGCATGCTTGGCTGTGGAGTGCATGATGTGGTGGTGTTGTTGTTATTGTGCGTGTCGTCTGCCAGTCTGAGTGGTGGTGGCGAGGACAGTGGGGAAGGGGGCTGGGGAGGGGGGGGGGGGGGGGGAGGGGTAGGAACGGTTGGTTAACTACAAGTATGATCAACTCCGTTCTTGTTGTGTGTTTACAGGAGCTCAGTTATAGACAGTGTGTGATGCTGCTGTGACAGAAAGTTAGGTGAGGCTGTGAATGACATGATGAGTGGAGTGCGGTCACCAAAATCCATGGGCACTACGGTGAAGCTTAGGATTGTCTTCAATTCAAAACATATAGATCTACTCCGCCAGTTTGGCGTCTTCTGATCGTGAGCTACTGACCGTGTGTGTTTCTGTGATTCAGCCTATTTCTGGCCGTGTGTGTTTCAGTGACTAAGCCTGCTTCTTCAACACTTCATTTCGTCTCTTAAGTTCATGCGTGTTTCTTAGATTAAGCCTATTCTTACACAACCTGATTCCTTTTCAGTTCTGAAATGCGTTTCCAAGCCCATCTTAAGCCGAATTTGACCAGATACGTCATCGCTCGTTCTTCGTTTACGTTGTTCTGAGTGTTACCTTGCCTGTAGAAGATCTAAGAGGCCGAAACGCGTCGTGTTTTGTCTTGTTCGTTTGTGGATGTTGTCTGGCGGAGTTATTTCAAATACTTTTCAAATTTTGCGTTTCCGCGATTAAGCCTATTCTTTGTGCTCCTGATTTCTTTTCATTTCACCTGTGCAGTTCCATTCATGGGCGTTTCCGTGATAAAGCATATTCTTTCAACAGTTGGTGCCTCATGTTTCGCCTGTTCAGTTCCAGTTCATGGTGTTTTATATCCCAGCCGATCGCTGCGAGCCTTATCAGGGTTTTCATCCTGTCAAAATCAATTCCTTTCGTCCCGCCAGATTATCCCACAGTTTCGTATAGTCCACGGTCAGCTTGGACGTGCTTTGAGAGCGTGTGCACGCTTCCATGTCCGCCCGCTTCCCACGCTGTGGAGAGGTCCTCTGTCGACCTAGCGGTTCGCGAGTGGGAATGTGTCTGTCGAGATCAATCTAGACTCGTGCAAACAGCGAACCATATTTGGCAAAGAGCTGTAATTCAACATCCCCAACCCTCCCACTAGATTCGAATAGTATTCTGAAGATCAAGTATGTTACAAACCTAGACAAAATTGGTCAGTTGAGCAGACGGGGTAAATTTTGACAGTAGCATTAAACATGACTTGCGGACAGTGTAGATAAGATGGTCTGGGAGGGAGGAGGGGGGGGGGGGGGGGGGGGGGGGGGGGGGGGGGGGGGGGGGGGGGGGGGGGGGGGGGGGGGGTAACGGTGACTGATGCGGGAGGTGATGATGGTCGGGGTGTCTGCTACTGTGGTGTCTAATCAAGGAAAGAAAACCAGCAATGGCATCGTGCGCCGCCCGCCCGCTTGTCATCGAACCGACTTCAAGGTATATTGATCCACCCCCCCCCCCCCCCCCCCCCCCCCTCCTTCCCAGACCATCTTACCCCCCCCCCCCCCCCCCCGACCTCGCCTTTTCCTCCTGCTTCCCCCACCCCACCCCCCCCTTCCCTCCCACCCCCAACTTCTCCCACATCCACCCCTCCCCCCCCCCCCCCCCCCCTGTCATTTTAGCGCCCCCCTCAAGCAAGCTGACTTCTCCCTGTGGAGAATATCGGAATGGTGGGTGGTGAGGGTTCCACGACACAGAGAGATCGGGGTCGCAGTGAAAGCTCCTCTCTTCGCCCTGCCTTCCCCGCATCCGCCTGTCCGTCTCTCCTTCCTCTTCACCACAGCAAATCGCCTGCCATTCAAGGACTTCCGCCCCCACTCCCCCTCCCCTTCTTCCCCCTCCCCAACTCTTCTACCCCTCCCTCCCCACCCACCCCCACCCCCACCCCCGCCCTACCCTTGAGTTGCTGCTCCCCCGCGATCTTGCCCAGCTCCAGGGGAAGTAATTTGTTTATAATAGGGAAGGGGGAGATTATGGGTGGTATTGGGCAGCGCTATTAGTTGTAAGGGGGTGTAACCGAGGAGATTTTTCTTTTTTCATGTTATGGGCATCATTTCTTGGTGGAAAGGGGGGGGGGGGGGGGGGGGGGGGGGGGGGGGTCTGAACTGAGAGTAGGAAGTAATCAAAGAGTTTTGGCGACGTAGTCCGCAGGAGCCGAGACTAGAGAGAGTGCCGGCCATTCCTCCCCCCCCCCCCCCCCCCCCCCCCCCACCCCTCCCCTCCTCTCCTCCCCCACCAGAGAACATGGACTGGAGGCTATTTGTCTTTTGCCGCTCTTTGGGGTCCAGTTTGGTGGAGACTGGTACCATGACTAGTATTGATTTCCCGCGCTTAGACTTTCCCCATGGTCACACCGCAACGGCGCTGGCCAAATACCACAACTATCTTAGTTCTGCTCTGTACATCGGGTCCATCAGTGAGGGTGTGTGAGTGCGTGCGTGCAACCACTTTGTGTGTCGGAATGTGTGTGTGTGTGTGTGTGTGTGTGTTTGCGTGAGTTTGTGTTTGTCTGAGTGTCTGTGCGCGCGCTTGTGTGTGACGTTACACTTGAGTCGATCTTGCAATGGTCTTACGTTGATTCCAACTGCACTCGTGTACCCCATAGCCAGAGAAGATGTGACAGGTACTTGTAGCGAGCACAGGTAGTCGACAGGCCCGTATCTGGAATGCACGGTATCCAGTTACCACCCTTCGAGGTCACGGTCAAGGGGAGAGGGGGGGGGGGGGAGGGGGGGGGGGGAGACACAGCACAGCTCGAGGTCACGTGTTCAAAAAAAAAAAAAAAAAAAAAAAAGGTCAGACACGGGAACTTTTCCACCCAGCCACAGGAAGAAAAAGAAGGACTCACAATCGATGAAGTCATGACGTCCGTTCAATCCAGACCATGTGTTTTATCGTGGTGTTCTGCCAACAAAAATGAAGAGATTAAGCCAATTAAGAGATGTTTTAAACTTGAAAATGACAATTTCTTCTTTGTCTCCCCCCCCCCCCCCTCCCCCCCCCACCCCCAACCCTCCTTTTTGTTTGCTGCTTATTGGTTGGTTAGGGCTTGGATTTTTTTTCCGAGGGGGGGGGGGGGTTGCTTTTTGACTAATTTCTTAATGGAAATTAACATCGTAGGACAGTAGTAATCTGTACACGAGCTCAGCTAATTCAGGTCGTTCTACACGACGACCAAATGCCTGTGTAATAGTCACTGCGTACACTCATACACTTAATGGCAGGTTTTGCTTTCGGTAACCCGGGGTGTGACGGAAGCTCTAAACATACCGCCGTGTGACGGCTGGGAAACGCAAGCAGAAGGGATTTCATGGCAGTAACGTGTTTGTGTGTGTGTGTGTGTGTGTGTTGTGAGTGGTAACAGCATCTGAGGAAACCCATTGACACACCAGCTTCAGTGAAAAGCCCGGAGCGATGCGTTTGTTTTTGCTGGGAAATTCAGATTTTAGAAAATGGAGTCTGGTTTAAAGTGTGTTGCCAACAGGTTTGCACTGCGGTGTATCGAAGGAAGTAATTGAATTGTGGATGCAAATTATTACTAAAAAAACAAAAAAAAAAATAGGAAGAACAATGCATGCTGTCGGTTGGGGTTTTTGCACTCGTTGCTGTGGCTTAAACAATGCGTTCTATGACTATGAGTGGACTAACAGTGTAATTCTCACAGAGCACAAATATATTGATAGGTAGCTAGACAGATAGATGTGTGTGTGTGTGTGTATGTGTGTGTGTGTGTATATATATATATATATCGAGAGAGGAAGAGAGAGAGAGGGAGAGAGAGAGGGGGTTTATTAAATAGCAATAAATATACACAAAATAGTCATATGTTACCTGATCAAGAATGCACCCTTAAGACCATGAAGTGAAGATGACTTCGCGTCACACACGACATTAACAAATAAGTCAGTGGTAGATTGTCGGGTACGTTTTTTTTTTTCTGATCTGATTGTGTGAACCTGATGGTACAGGATCGGATGATGAGTGTGAACATGACAAAAACCACTGAGTAACAGAACAAACATCAGTTTAATAGAAAAACTCCTTCTGGACGGAGACTGAAAGTAAACATGACAGAACACTGAGTCGCAGCCAAAGAAAGTACAGAATTGATGTGGTCCACGGAGAGGGGTTGAAGAGCAGACCGCCTGTATCCTAACCGTGGTGAAGGGTCCTTGAATCGCTGCAGTCCTTCCAGGGACCGGAATCTATGTGAACAGTGCCAAGGACGTCGTTCATAGGCGGTCTTCATCCGTGGTTCCAAATTAGGACACGTCGAGGCGTCGTGTTGAACGAGCGCTTCAGCTGGAGATGCTGAGCAGGCTGTTGCCTGGGTGGTGTCCGGGATACTGAGGAAAAAAAGCGGCGCAAGTTGATTGGAAAGACAAGTGGTCGTCATGGCGACAGAGGACAATCTGATCCCTTTGGAGAACGGCCAGGGGCTCAACCATATCGATTCCTCTGAGACCGTCCCTCCCCCTCCACCTCCGCCTCCTCCTCCTCCTCCTCCACCTCCACCTCCCCCGCTCATGCCTCCCCCTCCGCCCCCGCCTATGCCCCCAGAGACCAAGGGTCAGCCGGACGACCTTCTGACTTTTCAGGATGAAGACTGTGCGCAGCCCTGTCTGGAGCCCATGACCCGGAGGCGGAGCCCCCCTTGCCGGACCCGGAACTGTTGCCGCCGTCAGGGGCGGACTACCCTGTGCCTGAGGAAGACGCACAGCCATCGCCAGATGAGCCAGCGTGCGGTGACCCGGTCCCCCCCGCGTTTGTCCCCCCTCCAGTACTGGAAGATGACACACAGCCTCCTGCCCAAACGGAAATTCCTAGTCCTGACATGGAGAGCATGTCTCCAGAAGAGGACCTTCTACCTCCTGACAGCTTGGACAATTTCTCCTCAGAACATTCGGCCCAGGACGATGTCGACTCCTCTCCCATGAACAACGTGGCGATGCCTCTTCCCACGGTGCAACCCCCCACGCCAGAGGAGGACGAAGACGTCCCCGAAATCGTGTACCCCCTCCACCGAGACTGAAATCCTGCCACCCGAGGGGGAGGTGCCTGCGTCCCACCAGGACCCCGTGCCGGCAGACCCGGGACCCTCTGCCCGCGGAGGAAGAGCAGGAGGAGATCGCGGCGCCCACCTGGTCGGACGAGCCCGAACCTGTCGTGGACTACCCCCCACCCGGAACGAATCACCTGCCCTCTGACACGTACCCGCCCCAGGCCGTGGTGCCAGACATGTACCCGGCAGAGGCTGTGAGAGCCCCGCCTAGCCAGGTGGAGAGGTACTCCGAGTCCGACAGTTCCAGCGAAGGGAGGGAAGCGGCGGCTGCGGTGGAGGGAAGTGCTTACAGAGGGGATGCCCAAGCCGTGCCCGTGGAGCTGTCGGCAATGGCGGCCTCGGCAGCCGAGAAGGACAGTAGTCCTGGAGAGGATACCTCGCCTTCTGGGGTCGAAGCACCCAGGGCTATAACATGAACACGTCCCATCACGCCGCCGGACTGGAGCCCATGGACATTGCCGAACCTCCCAGAGAGGACCACGTTCACCTCCCCCCTGCCACCACCTACGTCCTGCCGCCTCAGGGTTATGACGTCATCGACGAAGAGCAGGGGCAGACTACCGCTGTGATGGTGTCGAAGGAGGAGAAAGGTAATTGCTGTGTGGAGTGTGTGTTGCTGTTCACCTTGGGGATGTCGTGTTGAGCAAAGCATGCATTATACATTACGCTCTGGACCGTTGGTGGGAAAACGGGGTTTGGTCTGGGTGTGGGGTTGGTTTGGGTGTGGGGTATTTCTTGTTCTTGTGAAGAGATGTTCCGCGAAAACCGGTTGTTTGAACTCACACAGTAAGAAGTTTCCCTGTTCACTTTCTAATTTACATTCTTTTTTCTTAATTCTCTCTCTCTCTCTCTCTCTCTCTCTCTCTCTCTCTCTCTCTCTCTCTCTCTCTCTCATTCATTCGGTATGTGTATAGAGACGAGGAGGGTCTCTCTCTCTCTCTCTCTCTCTCTCTCTCTCTCTCTCTCTCTCTCTCTCATGCGTATGGCTCCCTCACCCTACCCCCCCCCCCCCTTTCTCGCTCAGTGTGGGGGAGGGGCGGGGGGGGGGGGGGAGGGGGGGCTTTGGGTGGAGGAAGGGAGAAACCGTGAGCGTGTTCCCTTTTCCTCGCTGTGCCGCACACTTCGGTTTCAGCCAGCTCCAAGCCGCAGAGGTACATCGTCTCCATACAGTATCGTCTACATACAGTATTGTCTCTATACAGTATCGTCTCCATACAGTATCGTCTCACCGCCCAGTCCTGGGGCTGGATGGTGAACTCATCATCCTCTCGGAGGCACGCTTCAGCGTGACGGGGAACGCCTCAGAGGGGGGGTTCAAAAAACAGCTGCCCCGGGTTAAACAATGGGGATGTTTGCCCTGTGACTCAACGAGAGACAACTGTGCCGGGGCGTTTTCTGCCAGATATTCTTGCCCTTTTCTTCAAAGAGAGAGAGAGGAGGAGGGGGCAGACGGGGGTGGGGGGTGGGGGGGGTGGATGGCTGGCGTGGCATGGAGATGGGGGCTGCAGGGGGGGTAGGGGAGGGGGTGGGGGGGGGAGCAGTGAGCCAAATCATTGATTTCTCAAGGATAAAGATTTTAGGCGGCGTCTCGAATTCCCGGCCTGTCTTAGCATTCCTGAAGTGGTCAGCTGTTTAGACGCAGATCGAGATGGTGACGTGACAACTAAGGGAATAGTAACAATCAAAGGAATAGTAGCAGTGATCATAGGAAACTGAGAGAGAGAGAGAGAGAGAGAGAGAGAGAGAGAGAGAGAGATTTCAGTCCATAAATGCAGCACCTTACATGTGTTATCACCAGAAGTGGTTGCGCGTTTAAAAAAGAAGGGGCGGCGCCACGTTACTGTTCTTCAACACCAAGATGGCAGGCACCCCAGATTGATAACATGATCCTGTGTAAACTAAGCTGGTATGGTGCAGAAGTAAATCTTCACGGTTTTATTTGGTTAGTTTGCCTTCTGAATATGGCATCAAGATTTACACACTGCAAGTCTCACACACCTACACACACAGGAGCACGCGCGCGCACACATACATACACACATATAAGTTATGCACATACGCGCGCGTTAAAACCGTTTTTTTTTTTTTTTTTTTTTTTTTTTTGTTGTTGTTTTTTAGTGCAAAAAACTTCCCAAACTTCTCCCTTTCTTTCCCAGTCTCATTAACATACAGACCAGACGTTAGCGCGCGCACAGCGTGGGCATACACGCACGCATGCGTGCGCCTAACACTGCATTCCAAAACGCGCCCTAAAAACTCTCCAAACTGCGCCAAACTCTCAAACGCTCACTGCGCACTACTCTCACTCTCTCTCTCTCTCTCTCTCTCTCTCTCTCTCATGTTCATATTGCAACTCACAGACAGGGCGAGGAGCAGGGGGAAGGGGGTGAAAATGGTGGGGTAAGAGGATCGGGGAGGCGAGGGAGGGGGCAAGGATGGGGGTTTATGGAGGGGATGGAGTTGTGAGAGAGTAGGGGGGGGGGGGGGGGGGGGGTACAGAAACTCCGGAATCAGAAAAGGAACGGGCTAAAAACAAAAGGGGCATGAAATCTAACCGTTTCACCGGCAAGCGTCGAAGTGTGCAGCTAGGCTAGTGCTCTTCATCTCCGCTCAAGGCGTGTGTATTGTCTCGTTCCCCGCTCAGAGACAGCCGCCTATCTGCAGAGATACGCCAAGCTTTCTGCCTGTACCTGTCCCTCCACAACACGCCGAGACTTTTTTTTTTTTTCTTTCCTTTCCATTTTCTTCTTTCACCTACGATGCTGGCTCCATCCGCTCTGGCACCGACATCACAAGAGTGACTGAAGCTCTCGTGTGTCTGGTGCGCAATGCTCAAAGAAAGGTGGAGAATCGATCCGTCCTTGTGTACGGTCGTCGTCTTCATTCGGGGAATCGTTGGCGTACTGTCGTTTTATTCGCCGTGTGCCCCATTCGCCATGTCCCGGATTGCCGTTTATCGAATGGCCAGTTCCCAATTAGTCGTTGCCCGATTTAGGCTGCCGGTGATCCCGGAGAAGGAACGTCAGCACATGAATGTTCAGCTACCAAGGAAAGTACACTGCTTTATGTCTGTAGCACCGTTCAAGACATAAACGTGTAACAGTGATCACAAACATCGTATCACTTCAGTAATCATTTTCCTCGTGAAATCAGAATGAAAAAAAAAAAGAAAGAAAAAACAGCACTGTGATCTCTGACACTTGCAGATGCTCCAGTTGTTAGCAGATGCTCCAGTTGTTAGCAGATGCTCCAGCTGCTACAACGGCTCTTTCCGTCGTGACGCTGAACTGAAGGAATTTTGTATGTGGAGGACGTCACGGCCTGGGCAGCGAAACTGTCAACATGATGGCGATTTGGGGAACGGCAAATAAATACCAAAGCTTTATTCTTTACACTGAAGACATGACAAGCTGACAGATCGTGTAACCCTGGGTGCTTTGTTTCCCCCACTAACACATCCTTCTCTTCTCTCCTTTCGGGGCTTCCAGGCTTAGCGGCTCCCCCCACCCACCCACCCCCCCCCCCAACAATAAAATATTCTGAACAATTTAAAATGGTACCGTTGTATTGCAGTTTAGGGAAGTGTTTATTATACTAATACATTTGGATTTATGTTGCCTACGGTGTATTGAGGTGTTAGTATCATGCTGTGCTTGTCTGTGTAATGTACGTCTATGTTGTTAGGGGTGGGTAAGTGGGAGCGGGGGTCCCCCAGATCTGTCTCTCTTGATCATGATTGAGAAAACGACACTGTTTCTGGTTATCAGTGGGTTCAAATGTCTCAAGTCATGAACACACGGCCCTGCTCTGACAGGGAAAGCTGGGTCATGGTTGTACTCAACCAGCATGGTGCTGAGCGCAGTGTACACGTGCATCGGCGGTGGTGGTTTCTCGATGTGAAGAAAGGTCAAATGTTCACGGTTTTGTGCTCACGGTGTCATGTACATTGCGACCTTGTGTGTGTACCCCGGGTATTCTCTCTCTCTCTCTCTCTCTCTCTCTCTCTCTCTCTCTCTCTCTCGCTCTCTGTCTCTCTGTCTGTGTCTGTCTGTCTCCTGTCTGTCTGTCTATCTGTCTGTCGGTCTCTCTCTCTCTCTCTCTCTCTCTCTCTCTCCCGTCTCTCTCTCTCTCTCTCTCTCTCTCTCTGTGTGCGTGTGTGTGTGTGTTGTGTGTGTGTGTGTGTGCCACCGCCGCCTTATCTTCAGTCACACACGATACATGACAACAGACACGTTGCATGATTACATATGCGTCTGTCCACCTGTTGTGCCACAGGCACACGCCGGAGCACATGTCAGCCGGTCCCACACAGTCCAGGTGCCCGCGGGTTGGCCGGCGCCTTCACGCTTTGTTGCTTGGCGCGTCAGAGGTCAGGGTAGCAAGCGGACCCCCAGCAAAGAGAGTTCAAAGAGGAGGCCAAATCAGATTGAGGGCGAAGGGCGCTGCCGCTTCCACCCCCTGCTCTCCACGAAGAAGCCAACAGAGGCGGTGTCGTTATTTACGTATTTACAGGAGTCAGGTACTAATTAGGGCGCCGTGTGATGAAAAGCGGGGTCCGATGTTAGCCTGATGAAAGAGAGAGGGGGACGGTGGGGGGGGGGGGATAGGTTTGTTTGGCTGATTGGGAAGAGGGAGGGGAACTGGTTGTTGTAATACCATGTCAGTCCGATGAAAGAGATGGGGAAATAGGTTGGTTGTTTGGCTGACTGGGAAACGGGGAGGGGGAACTGATTGTGGTAATACGTTACACATGCACGGGGTCACGTGCACAGGATCGTCAGCCGAGCCGCCCGGCCCCCCTGCTGAGGAGACGCTGCAGTGTCTGACTGAATCTGCCGTGGTTACGTTACAGGAGAGAGAGAGAGAGAGAGAGAGTGTGTGTGTGTGTGTGTGTGTGTGTGTGTGTGTGTGTGTGTGCTGAACAGTAAAAATTACCACATAGCAAAACTTGTGGTTTATTTTATATAACATTTTTTTTTTCAAGCTTTAACCAAAGACCTACGGAATGACATAATGGCTACCAGACTAAACAGGTCACTCAGTTAAAGAAGGCTACTCACTGTGTGCGTAGCTTTCGTCGGCAATCCGGCCGACTTCTTCAGCGCAACTGCTGGGTTGAGAACTGGATTCAGTGCGCACCGCCGTGAGCGAACTCACGACAATGCGACTGAATGAGTGAGGAGTACACCGATGACAGGTTGTGCCGGCCGCGGTCGCAGTTAAGGGCGGGGTTCCTGGCGGCGATGTGGACTGCCTCCTTTACTCCCCCTAACCATCCGGCTTCTCTGTCGAGCACTTGCACGTTGTCCTTTTCAAAGTGACGTTGGGTGTGGGTCAGATGTTCACTTACCGGAGAGGATTGACCGCATGAAGAACAGTCATTAGCTCACACACTAAATTCGCCTGAATTCTCACTCACTACTTTCTGTTCAAGTCTTGTATCTCCTAAATCCCTGCACACTCGCCTAGCAGTTAAAAGAAGTGGTAATACGTATCACTTGAAACGAAATCCCGGGATAGTCTGTCGAGACCTTAGAAACAGAAAGGAACCCAAGCATACGCTAGTGAGAATCAAGATACCCGACTATCACCCCCTTCCCTTCCTTCGACTAATTCCAAAGTTTTGTTGTTTACGCAGCTTTTGCTTACAGTAAAGAGATGGGGGGAATACGTTTTAAGATTTTAACATGTAACAGGTATTCCTTTATACATATTCCTTTTTACATGCACATTTCACTTGAATTGAACATCAGATATATTGTACTATATAATTATGCTGTATTTGTTACCGTCTCACTCCATTCATTCCCAAACACACACACACCTTGCCCTCCCTGTATTTACTATAATTTACGTCTATGAATATTTACTGTAATTTATGGCTATGAAATAATATTAAACTGGATGGTCGAGGTACTGGCCTATTTTGCTTGTATTTCAAGCTTTCAATTGATTGCTGTTTATCTGTTTGTTACTTTCGTTTTCAATATGGTTATTTTGTGATGTACCCCCCCCCCCCCCCCCCCATGTCACTAAGGCGTATAGCTAATGACATTAAACACGTTCAGTGTCAGTCTCTCTCTCTCTCTCTCTCTCTCTCTCTCTCTCTCTCTCTTTCTGTCTCTCTTTCTCTCTCACACTCTCTCACACTCTCTCTCTCTCTCTCTCTCTCTCTCTCTGCGCCCCGCCTCTCCCTCTCTTAGCCTATCAAGGCCATTCCCCTTTGCGCCTCGCTCCTTCCTCCCACTCATTGTACCTCAACACCCTCTCCCCTCCACTCTCCCCCACCTCCACCCCCACCACCTCATTCCCCCCACCCCCACACCCCATCCCACTCCATCCTTCCTTCAGGGCCCAGGGGAGAGAGGAGGACAGAGATGTGTGTGTGTGTGTGTGTGTGTGTGTGTTGAAAATGGCTGATCGATAGTTCATCGGACTATATCCGAGGTCGCTCAGGATGGAGTGACTCGTGTCTCCCCCCCCCCTACTCCCCACCATCCTGTGTCTGCTGGTGTTACAGGCTGCTAACACTGATTCGTTTGCTTCATTAATTACAAAAAAAAGAAAGGGGGGGGGGGGGGGGGGGGCTTTTTGTCTTGGAATGATCTATGAGTGTCGAACTGTAGGCTGTAGGCATTTCTCTCTCTCTCTCTCTCTCTCTCTCTCTCTCTCTCTCTCTCTCTCTCTCTCTCTCTCTCTCACTATCTCTGTCTCTGTCTGTCTGTCGCTCTCTCTCTCTGTCTCTGTCTCTGTCTCTCTCTCTCTCTCTGTCGCTCTCTCTATCTCTCACGGTCACTGTCACTGTCTCTGTCTCTCTCTCTCTCTGGAGACGCACTCTCTCTCTCTCTCTCCCCCCCCCCCCCCCCCCCCCCCCCCCGAATGTCATCTATGTTATTGTACCACCTTTCTGAGGGGCTATGGCATAACAGAATAAGATCTGAATCTCTCTCACCCTCTCTCTCTCTCTCTCTCTCTCTCTGTCTCCCCCCCCCCCCTCCCTCACCCAGAATATCATTATATTATTGTACCACTTTTCTGAGGGGCTATGGCGTAACACAATAAAGATCTGAATCTCTCTCTCTGTCTCTCTCTGTCTCTCTCTGTCTCTCTCTCTCTCTCTCTCTCTCTCTCTCTCTCTCTCTCTCTCTCTCAGAATATCATCTCTATTATTGTACCACCTTTCTGAGGGGCTATGGCATAACAGAATGAAGATCTGAATCTGTCTCTCTGTCTGTCTGTCTGTCTGTCTCTCTCTCTCTCTCTCTCTCTCTCTCTCTCTGTCTATCTATCTATCTATCTATCTCTCTATCTCAATATGTGTGTGAGTGCGGGAGGCGAGTGGGAGTGGGGTGGATGAGAATAGTAGGCGTTGTAGCTGATGTATATACATCAGGATGGGAAAAGATACAGAGCCGGTCGTTATCTGTTTATCAGGGGGTGAAGAAGTAGACGAAACAGTCCGATCTGTGTCCCGCCGCCTGGGCTGCTTATCGGTTGAGGAATGACAACAGTGATTAGGGAAGTGACGAGGAAGGAGATGGAAGAGGAGTAAGTGGGGGTGTTGGGGGGTTCGGTTGGAGGGGCCTGGAGGGCCCGTGGCGTCTCGTCGGTCTGTTCGTTCCTTCAAACCATGAGACGCTTCTGACCCAAAGATCCTGACTGAAGCGGTCGCGCTCTCTCTCTCTCTATCGCTCTCTAGCCTCTCTCGGTTACTCTCTCTCTCGATCTCTAGTAATTTACTCTTCATGGTCATTCTGTCTCTTTCGGGCGTCCCTGGCACATTCTCTTCTCTCTTCTCGCTATCCTCGCATTCTCTCTCTCTCTCTATCTTCTCTCTCTCTTCTCTCTCTCTCTCTCTCTCTCTTCTCGCTTTTTCTATCGTTTGTCAGTGATTAATGGACAATACTCTCTTTATTGAACTGTACAAGACCTTGTTATACTTTGTTCTACTTCATATATGTATTTGCATTAATTTGATCTTTAAATGCATTAATTTGATCTTTCAATTGTTTTTCTTCCTTTTTGCCAGGCTGGTGGAAAAAAGCATTTGTATTGCTTATCTCATTACCCTGTCTCGCTGCTCTCTCTCTCTCTTTCTTCGCGGGCATTCTCCCCTCTCTTCTTCTTCTTCGCGGCGGGCTCTCTCCGTATACTATCTCTCTCTCTCTCTCTCTCTCTCTCTCTCTACTCTCTCTCTCTCATCTATTCTTCTTCTTCGTTATTCTCTTCCTTCTACTCTTCTTCTTCCTTGTCTTCTTTCTTCAGACATTCTCTCTCTTTCTTTGCGGGCATTCTCTCGCTTCCCTCTTTCCTCGTTTCTCTTTCGCCCCCTCTATCTCGCTCCTCTCTCTCGATCTCTCTAGAGCTTGCATCTTCGACGAGCAGCTTTCTTTCGCCGATCGATGATTGTCCGTTCAAGGGACTTCTACGCGAAATGGAATATGTGTGGCTTTCGTCGAAGACCGAAACACAACTAGTACAAAACCCAGGGGAATTTTTGCAGGGGATCAACTCAAACAAGAAAAACATAGTTTGCCACACCCCTGACTGCTGAACACAATCGCGAACTCGAGAGACGGTTTTTCATGCAAGCACTTGTCTATCATAATCATGCGACTGTCGGCCTGCCGGTTGTCTAAAGGCACGGGCGGGATTATTCACTTTTCGGGCTTCCATTCACTGCAACCCGTATTCCGACACATTGATGATGACGTCAGGTTACAGTGAGGGTGCGGGACTGTTCTGTGTGGCAGAAAGAAACAACGTTGTTCTGCTCATTTAATTTTTTTTTTTTTTTTTCAGCAGGCAGTTATTATACAATTCTCTTCTCTCTCTCTCTCGCTCTCTCTCTCTTGCTCTCTCTCTCTCTCTCTGTGGGGTGTTTGTACGTGGGTGTTGTGTGTGTGTGCTTTGGCGAGTGTTGTATGTTGGGGTTCTTGCTGTGTGTGTGTTGCGCTTGCTTGTGTGCGTGCGTTGTGGGCCAAGAGAGAGGACGTTGATCTTGTCAAATTTGAACTCATCTTTAAGGGGTGCCAGTTACTAGTTAAATATTATGGTCTCGTTGTGAGTGTGTGTGTGTGTGTGAGCTTCGGAGGAGGGACGAGGCCTGGAGGCCAGGCGGATGTTTGACCGATGGAGAGAGAGCGAGTGCGTGTGAGAGAGGGGGGGGGACGAAGGGAGAAGGGGGGGGAATAGGCCCGGGGAGACGAGGCAGGGAGAAGTAGGGGGGGAGGCGGGCGAGCAGAGGGAAGGAGGGGGGAGGGGCCAGGAGACGGAGAAATGTTCCGGTGAAAGACGATTCAGTAATTTGCTAATGATATGCATTTAAGGCGGTGAGTTTCCTAGATGAATTCATCACCAAGCTGGCTGAAAAACGGCGATCTCATCTTCCTCGACAAGGAACAGCGGAATAAAGACAGTTGTTAAAAGAGAGGTAAAGTCCTCTCCGAAGAGTTTTCTTGTATCAAACAAAAAACAAAGGGGGGGGGGGGGGGGGGGCGGTGGGGGGGCGGGGGGATTCCACTGGGGGGGCGGGGGAGGGCGGAGAGGTAGGGGGAGCAGGGTGGAGGAGGCTCGTGAGAAGAAGCCGAGAAGATGCCGGATGCGTGACACAGAGCCTGATGGGAAGGAGATAGACAGATAGACGTTGTCTGTTTATCGGGCGTGAAAACAGATGCAACGGGCTGATCAGCCAGCGGGTCGTGGGCCCTTTGCCACGGTATCTGCCGAGGACTGAGTGAGACAGGCCGGGGTGAGGAAGCTGAGAGGTATATAAATGAGGGCGGGGCAGCAGGGGGGGGGTGGCAGGTGAGTGGGGATGGGGAGTATGGTGATGTTGTTTGATTTGTCGGGGGGGGGGGGGGGGGGGGGGGGGGGGGGGGGGAGTGGGGGGGGGGGGGTATTGTTTTGGTGGAGTGCCATAAGGCCATAGTCTCTCCTTCCAACTGGACTTAATTGACAGAGGGGCATGAATCACTGTGGATCTCTGTATGTCTGTGTCTGTGTCTGTCTCTGTCTGTCTCTGTCTCGTCTATGTCTCTGTCTGTCTGCCTTCCCCCTCCCTCTCTGTCTCTCTCTCTCTCCCTCCTCTCAAAATGACAGATTGGAAAAAAACTGGCACTGTCTAAAATCTTAATCCTTTATCGACTAAAAACTTTTCTGAGTTCTTGATTCTGAGATATCTCTCTCTCTCTCTCTCTCTCTCTTATCTCTATTTTTGTCTCTCTCTCTCTCTCTCTCTCTCTCTATCTCTCTCTCTCTTCTCTCTTCCCCCAGCCACTAACCTCACCCTCTCGCTCTCTATCCTATCAAGGTCATTCCCCCTTTGCATCCTTTCTTTCACCCCCCACTCTGTTGCTCCTCCCCCTCCCTCTCCTCCTCCCCAACTCTTCCTTCACCCTTCCTTAGAGCCTGAGGGAGGGGAGGGGGACCCTAGGCTGATCGATAGTTGATGGGACAGCATACAAGGTCACTCAGGATGGTTGGACTCCGTTAGCCGTGTCTCCCATCGCACCATCCTCTGTCTGCCGACTTTACTGTCGGGGTAACTCTAGTTTGCTCCCCTCTTCTTCCCCCCCCCTCTTCTCCCCCCCCTCCCCCCACTCCCCCTGATGAAATGAAAATGTTAAAAAAAAAAAAAAACTAAGAAATTAGTTGTGAGCGTGAAAGCATGTGTGGTATGTATTTTCCACGTGCGTGGCTGCGTATGTACGCATGTGTGCTTGTGTGTGCGTGCACGTGCACAGATGTGTGTGGTGTGTGGTGTGTGTGCGCGCGGGGCATCTGTGTGTGTGTGTGTGTGTGTGTGTGTGTGTGTGTGTGGGGGTAAAGCAGGGAAAGAAAGAAAGAGAGGGGGTTGTGGATAGGGTAAAATAATGGGTTGCTATGTCGTTAGTACGCGCAAAGACCATACCTTTCAAAAAACTCGCCCCCATTTGAATTAAAGATGGTGATATCTGGATTGTCGGTTAGAGGGGGGGGGAAAAGGAAGGAAAATACCACTTGAGAGCTGATAACCCCACTCCAAAACTGTTACAAGCGGAAGCGTAAAAAAAGAAGGTGGGGGGAGGGGAGGAGGAGAAGAAGTAAAGATTGAACTGGGGGGGGGGGGGGGGGGGGAGGGGGGTGAAGAGGGCAGGCGAGATGAGGAGAGGCACGATTAATACTCTTGTCTAATTAGCAGCAGATAGCAAGATGGACGATGTCTGTTTATCGTGTGCGAAGAAGTAGATAAAGCAGTCTGATCTGTGTTTGTCCCTCTTTGCATGTTGCCTCAATTAGTAGAGCTATGAGATTGGGGGTGGGTGGGGGGATGAACTGGAGAGGGGGGGATACAAGAAAGTTTGATTTGTTATGGAAAGGCTTGGCAGGGTGTCTCTATGTTGCAACATAAATTTTGTGTTGCAACTGTACGTCTTTGATAAGAGTGATCCGAACCCACCCACACCCCCACCCCCTTCTACGCCCGGACATGAGTTCTTACAACAGGTCTCCCAGCAAAAAGGAAGAAAAGAGTGATGGTAGTGGGGGGGGGGGGGGGGGGGGGGGGGTAGGTGAGGGCGGGAGGAGAAGGGGCGGCAGGAGAACAGAAGGAGACGGAAGTGCAGTGGAAACACAGGCTGATGGGAAGGGGTACAGAGATGGGACGTTGTCTGGTTATCACGTGTGAAGGAGTCAATGAAACACTTAGATCAGCGGTCCTCCGCCTCCGCTGGTCTTATCGGGTGAGGAACGAGTGTGGTGGAGTAGGAGGAAGGATTGACGGGGGGGGGGGGGGGGGGGGGGGGGGGGTCTGAGGGGAGGGAGGGGGGGGGGGGGGGGAAACGGAGGATTGGGAGGGGGTGCAGGTAAGAGTACAGGCGGACAAAGCTGTTTTGAGAGCGTTTGGGGAGCTAACTTCCGGTGACGAGATGTGCTATATGGAATGTGCTGACCATCTTGCTGAGGGGAGTAACAGACATGCAAATGAAGAATACTGAAACACTATTTTCACATTAGAACTGCTGGTGGAGTAGGCCCTGTTGGAGTTCTGTTGTCCTCCCCAGACCTGGCTTTTTTAACTTTATGTCATTGTTTGCAGTCGAAAGATTGTACCAAGAGGAGTAAAACAAAAGTGGTGCTTAAAAAAAAAAAGAAGAAGAAAAAAAAAGAAAGAAGGGAAAAAAGCAATAAACACACGAAAGACTGTGCAAATCGTTGGGGGGGGGGGGGGGGGGGTCCCCATACGATTCATAGCAAGACAAGTGCATTCGACTAGCATGTTTGTTCAGACGTCGATGCGACTGATCCTATGATTGGCTGGATTTGTGAGTTCCCTCTCCTCCCCCCCCCCCCCCCCCCCTCATTCAGCGTGTTACGGTTGTGGTAATAGACATTACTATACGCAGCTTTTTTCCCCCGATTGGCCAGACTTAAAACGTCCATTCCGATTGGCTGATGATGTTACTTTTTAGAGTGACTGAGGCTTTGCATCGTATCAGTGCATTCGTCCATTCACCGTGTCTTCCTCTGCTTGACATTTCCTTGAAGGAAAGGTCTTTGTTTGTCGCCCTCTGAGTCGTCTAACCAAGAAGGGCTCGGAAGATCCCCCAGCACTGACATTAAGCACCAGCAGGCTTCATAGTGAGGTGACTGCAGGCGGGAATTATAACAAACGCCGATCCAGAATTAAAAAAAAAACAAACAAACAAACAAAATTTCCAAGACAAACACGACGCGTTTCGACTTCTTTGGTCTTCTACAGGCTAGACAAACAACATACAAGACAGTGAAAACGAAAAACCAACGAACGAACAGTCACTGTTCTCCTCAAATGGGCGCAAAATGCTGCAGTTATCTCTACTTCACTTGCAAAAGGGTCGATGTTTTGAGAGGCGGAAATAGATGTTCTCAACACACACACACACACACACACACAACCCACGGCTGTCCTGAACATACTGGTTGCGCTATGGACGTGCGTGTCCATCTTTCTACTGTCTCTCCTCTCTGAGTGGTGATGTTTGGTTTGTTGTGGAAGGGCATGGCGGAGTACCTACTGGGTCGTCGGTTTCTTCAGTACCAACCGTATTTAGTTGACGGATGGGTCACCTCTCTCTCTCTCCTCTCTCTCTCTCTCTCTCTCTCTCTCTCTCTCTCTCTCTCTCTCTCTCCAGTAAGTGCCCAGCGGAATCATGCTAGCTTGGATGTGCTAAACAGATCAGCTGTTGGAAGAGGTGATGGTATTTTAAAGCTCTACGCATTCTCCTTTCAGTCAGAGAGAGAGAGAGAGTGATAGTGCCAAGTCATACTACGAGTTGATTATAGCCGACCGACAAGGGTGCCTTGTCTGTTTAGTTGGTATCAAGCACTGAGTTGGCAGTCAGGTGTTTTGAGTTCGAATCCCGCTGGCTTCCTATATGAACTTTGCCATTTTTGCTACCCATCTTGATGCGGAAGTTGTCATTCTGGTGGTGGTGGTGTGTCAGACAGGCCGTCTTCTCTGACTCGCATGAAATAGTCATCCCTGTCTTCCATCACCATGGGTGGGGTGGACATCAAACCTAGACGGAGTTCTGGCTAAGGCCAAGTCAGGGCCGTTGCAACCGAATGAAAGAGAGAAATTACGTACAAATCCAAAGTCCACGCCTGAATTCCCGAAGCAGGACCTGACACTTACAGACCAAACTGAAACCAAAGTCCACGCCTGAAGTCCGCAGGACCTGACACTCCAGACCAAACTGAAACCAAAGTCCGCGCCTGAAGTCCCAAAGCAGGGCCTGACACTTACAGACCAAACTGAAACCAAAGTTCAGCTTCAGCCACGGCCCGTCGGATCAAAGGGAAACCGTTGATCTCTGGAAAATTGAAATTTAAAAAAAAAATCACATCCGTCAAAACATCTGGGGAAAAAAAAAGTCTTCACAGAAACCACAATAAAAACACTTATGCCTGCTGTTGTGATGCCAGCCCTCAGAAAGATGCTGCTGAATGCCCGGTCAGTGGCTTACGACATGCACCATGGAGCACCCTCAGCCCATGGCCAGTGGATAGTCTGCACATCACACTTATCATGGTACGACGTCCGAAGACACCAAAGGAACTCCCTTAAAATTTTAGCACTCATTAGAAATTTTTTTTTTTAGCTCTATGCCTGGCTGGCCGGCAGTCTGGTTGTCTCCACTGGCTACCTGACCAGCTGGACTCCAGGTGAGGACGATACCGTTTTCATCAGTTTTAGGACAGGTATACCGTTCATAACATTCAGAGAGCACAGTGTGTTTTATTTTTACAGATGGCGAGACAGTGACAGAAAAGAGAGAGAGAGAGAGGGGGGGGGGATGGAAAGGGATTGAGAGGAGGCGAAGAGGAAGAGAGACAGACAGACAGACAGACAGACAGACAGACAGAGAGACAGACAGGGCACCACTGACAGGATTAGAACCATAACCATGTTGGTCAGAACGCCATGTTGTTTACACACCCAGATTAGCTTTCTGGATAAAGGCGCAAGGCGTATACATGCTGGAGGCTTATCTTGTCCATCGGAGGTGTGAAGTGTAAACATTGAGGAAAGTGGTAAGCCCTACGACGACACCACAGGTCATCGGGGTTTCCCATCTTTCGTGGTGCACAACATCCAGACCTCCCCTCCTCCTCCTCCTCCTCCTCCTCTCTCTCTCTCTCTCTCTCTCTCTCTCTCTCTCTCTCTCTCTCTCTCTCTCTCTCTCTCGTAGGCAGTACTAAATCTTTTCTTTCTGCTTTTAAACAAAAGACTGCTTGGTTGCCATTTGCAAGAACTAGACTCTAACATAAAGGGTAAAGAAAAAAGTACACTTTCTACTCATCATTTAGACAATTGTGTGATATTCCGCAATATAAGATAAAAAAAAATTCTAATTTAACAAAAATGTTTAACAAGAGTAAGGCTTGGTGTGTCCCCGTTAAAGACGCACCTTTCCCGTTACCCACTCCATCGAAATGGGAGTTGCCCGTTTTGTGCAAATGTTGAAGAAACGGACTTCCATTTCATTATCATATGCGAACAGTACAAGGCTCTGCGCGTCAGTTATACATACCAGAAAAAAAAAATCATTTAAACCAAATGCTATTTAACTAACACTGTTACTATCCAACTCAAGAATATGTATACCTCTTGCCTTGTATTTTGTCAATAGCTTTCAAACTCAGAACGACTTAACGCGTCATGCTTAACCTGTATCGCGATTTACTGTTTATGATTCAAGAGAGAGAGAGAGAGAGAGAGAGAGAGGGAGAGAGAGAGAGAGAGAGAGAGAGAGAGAGAATGTGTGTGTGTGTGTGTGCGAGCGCGCGTGCATGCGCAGGGGAGTGTATGTGTATAACATGCGCGCTGATTATGCACATACGTGTAACTTTTGTCTTTTGCTTGCACTTCTTTAAAGTTGATTGTATTGACATATCTATGAGTTTTGGATGACTTCCAGTACCCCACCTGTCCTGTTATGACATGGGCAAATGGCCCATCATTAAATCAGTTCGTTCGTTCGTTCGTTCTTCTCTCTCTCTCTCTCTCTCTCTCTCTCTCTCTCTCTCTCTCTCTCTCTCTCTCTCTCTCTCTCCCCCGTGCTCCACGTGAGAAAAAAAGCTGGAAACCCAACTAACCCCAGACCACCTTCCCTTTCTCCTTTCGTTTTCACGCTTCTCTAACCCCTCCCACATACCCCCACCCCCGCCCCTACCTCTCTCCTTTCCTCTCTCCCTCCTCTTTCCCAGGTCGTCCGTGTTTGTGGAGAGGAGGTAAACCTTCTCCTCTTGTGCCCTGTGTCTGTATACAAAGTGCTGCTCTAAAACAATTATAGTGCTGAACAATTAAGTAGTGGGGGAAAACAAGTGCAGGCTGGCAATTCTACACTTCTTCCGTCATTATAGTAATGACATGGTAAAGTTGACAAAACTTTAAAAGAAAAAAAGAAAAAAAAAGTGTGTTGGGGGGGTGAAGATGAAGAAAATGGCGGTATGAAATCAAGAAAATATATTGTAAATATGAAAACCCTTCACTAGCTGCATGAGGGAACCATTGTAATCCCTCTTGAAGGCAGATCTATTTACATTGTCTGCTCCTAGGCCTTTCGTCCGCTGGATCGGACTCATCAGGGAGACACGGTTGATCGTGTCTGTGCTCTTGGCGTCAAATAGAGACACACCACAGTCCATAATTCTGTGGTATTCTCACCAAGAAGGGTTCAAGAAACAATATAGTGGTAACAAGAGCAAGGGAGCTGGATTGAACAAACGTCAGTGTATTTAACAGTTTTCGATCGAAGAATCTTACATAGCTTTCTCTTTAAAAAGAAAAAGAGAAAAAGAAAAAAAAAAAAAAAGAAAGACATGCTAGTGTTCTTTTCCATCTTCATCTCTTCAACCAATAATTTTTTTTTTTAAATCAGAGGTAGCGTGATTTTAACAACAACAACAACAACAACAACAACAAGGAGCAGCATAGATTTAACAAATACAGCATATAAAACGAAAGCAGGGTTAGCGTGATTTTAACAACAACAAAAAAAACAAATAGGTAGCACAGTTTTAACAAGTACAGCGGAACGTAATTTCAGCCAAAGCCAAGATGGCGTAATGTTAAGAAAATGCAGACAGGGCGGCGTCAGTAAGATAAGATTGCGTTCTGTTCGTGAAAGCCAGGATGATGTGGTGGTTTCTATAGAAGCCAAGGCAGTGTTCTCTAAAAACACACAAACCAAGATCGTGCGGTTTTAACTGGACGTGTGGACGTGAGTTCTTTATATTTTTAAAAGCTTTTTCGGCAGTGTTCTCTAAACACACTCACACTCTCTCTCTCTCTCTCTCTCTCTCTCTCTCTCTCTCTCTCTCTCTCTCTCACACACACACACACACACACACACACACACACACACACGCACGCACGTACACACACACACACACACACACACACACACACACGCGCGCGCGCGCGCGCGCACGCACACGCACACACACGCGCACACACACACACACACACACACACACACACACACACGAGTCACACACAGTCACAACACACACACACACACACACACACACACACACACACACACACACACACACACACACACACACACACACACAGAGAGTTTTTTTTTTTTTTTTTTTTTTTTAAAACGATGTGGGTTTTTTCATATTTGCAAGCCTTTCTCTTCACAGCAAGTGGTGTCTGAACCAAACGGAACACACCTGGGTCACGTTACACAGTTCTGTTTGTCTGCCCCCCCCCCCCCCCCCCCCCTCCCTCCCTCCCTAACTTTTATAGTAAGATTATAAACTTTGACATGTGATGTGCATTTGTCATGGGACTTGACAAGTTTCTGGCGGAATAAGCCTTTTGTAAGACGAATGGCATCGTTTAGACTTTCATGGCGCCCCCAACACAAAACCTGTGAGTTATCACTCTCCATTACTTTTTTTTCTCTTTGCAACTGATGACCCAGATTTCATTTCAGAATATTGCCTGTCTTAGTGTCACGTACCTTTGTTACATTTCTGAATTTTTTTTATTGGGGGGGGGGGGGGGGGGTGGAGAGAAGAAGAAGGGAGGAAGCGAGAGTATGGGGATGGGGAAAGGGGGGGGGGGGGGGAGAGAGATCGATGAATGCATCAATATCGTCTGGCATTCATCCGACGTCCACAACAGCTGCACGTGACATCTTGGTCAAAGACGCGGTTGTAATAATACTTGTAGCAGTAGGAGGAGGAGAAGTAGTAGAAGTAGTAGTAGTAGGAAGAGGAGTAATAATGGTGGTGGTAGTAGTAGTTGTTGTTCTAGTGGTAGTAGTGGTAGTGGTGGTAGTAGTAGTGGTGATAGTAGTAGTAGTAGTAGTAGTAGTAGTAGTAGCATAGCACAAGTAACAGTATGAGTGGCAGACCTGTTATCATCACACGATGCTCATAATGGAAGACAGAGAGAAAAAAACAAAATCTAAGGATTTTCTGCTGGAGAAATCCATGCGAAGCACAAACCGTCTGGGGAAAAGGCATTCTGATGTCACACCTTTCGTCTCTCCGCTTCGTCCCAACTCCCTCCTCTCTGCCTAACCACCACCCCCCCCCCCCCCCACCCCCAACCACCACCACCACCACCCCCACCACCACCACACACCCAGGTTTATGTTCTGTCTCTCCCTGCCAGGGAGCTCCCTGAAGTACAAAGGCAGGGGTCAGGGAAGGGAGGGGGGCTTGGTGGGGGTGTGGGGTGGGGGGTGGGGGTCCTGATGTACCCTGCAGACTCCCTCTCTCCCTGCAGTGCTGATACCGCCACAGCCCTCGTTCCTTCTCCTGTCTGTCATGGCGGGAGATCACGTTCCTGACACTCGTTACCCATCCTCTGTGTGTGTGTGTGTGTGTGTGTGTGTGTGTGCGCGCGCGCGCGCGCGCGCGTGAGAGAGAGAGAGAGAGAGAGTGCGAACGTACGTATGTGCTTTTGTATGTATGCGTGAGTGCGTGCATGCGTGCGTGCGTGTGTTTGTCCATACGTGCGTGCGTGTGTATGTGGGGGAGGTGGGGTGTAATCGTGCGAACGTTCTTGTGTGTGTGTGTATGTGTGTGCGCGCACACACACACACACACACACACACACACACACACACACACACACACACACACACACACACACACACACACACACACGCGCGCGCGTGCGTACGTGCGTGTGTGTGTGTGTGTGCATGTTGTCTTTCTCGTCTGGCGGTATTTGTACAGACCTCAATTAGCGGGATCGCTTTGCCTGGGTGCTTATTGCTTGCTCCTCATCATACAGAGCGAAACAGTCTGAAGAGGTCCTGTCAACATGCCAAAAAAACCCAACCAGACTACAACCAAACCGAGAGCAAAGCCATGCTGATTGTGATGCCAGACACAAAACAGACAGGTGAAGTTCAGACAAACACAACACAACAAAACAAAAACAAACAAAACAAAAAGTTAGACAAGTGAGCGTCAGACACAATTCATATCGGTGTCTTCCCAGTCGTCGCAAGTAATAACGGAGGAAAAATGCTCTCACAATAAATAATATTCTCAACGGGCTGGTGTCGACTGCCTCTTGGAAATCATGATTAAACGTGCATGTCTTGTCGGCTGGCTATGACGTCAGAGGAAGAAGACGTTGATATTGTCCGAATTAGGCTGGTTTGTTCTGTGTTGCGAATTAGTTTAAAAGAAGAAGAAGAAGAAGAGGAAAGAAGAAGAAGAAGAAGAAGAGAGAGAGAGAGAGAGAGAGAGAGAGAGAGAGAGAGAGAGAGAGAGAGAGAGAGAGAGAGAGAAGAGAGAGAGAGACTCGGCTTCGTGTTTTGTTCGTTCGTTCTTTGGCTCCTTATTATGCTTCGAACTTGGCCGAGGTGTCGTTTTTTTTTGGTGGCTGTTTCGTTAGATCGATCGATGATCGATGAGCAAGTCAAGTCAGCCAGTATCGATCAGACAAGCTTGTGTGGTTGGTAGGTAGCTAGCTTGGCCCGTCAGTCTGCTATTGATGATCTGTAAGGTTTGGTGCTGGTGTGTGTGTGTGTGTGTGTGTGTGTGTGAGAGAGTGAGTGTGTGAGTGTGAGAGAGAGAGAGAGAGAGAGAGAGAGAGAGAGAGAGACTCAAACTCATTTATAATTTATCGAGAAAATCCCTAAAAGGAATTATGGACACTGAATGAAACTACCAAACTAAATGTGTGTGTGTGTGTGTGTGTGTGTGTGTGTGTGTGTGTGTGTGGTGTGTGTGTGTGTGTGTGTGTGTGTGTGTGTGGCGCTGGCGCGGGTGTGTGTTGTGGTTGTTATTGTTTTTCAAGTGTTTATGACTGAATATGGTTCTAAATTTAGACTAGATAAGTGTCGTTATGAGTGATGAGTGATGGTTGAGTTTACAGCGACGAATGATACTGGGCTGTGCAACAATGAGTGATGACTGAGTGTACAAAAGTGAGTGATGACTGCATGTACAACGATGAATGTTGACTGACTGTACAACAATGAGTGATAGTGTACAACATTGACGACTCAGTGCACAATGATGAGTAAAGTGGAGAAAGGGGGGGGGGGGGGGGGGGGGGGGGGGGTGGGGGGGGGGGGTAGGACAGCTTTTGCTTTTGTTGATTTTGTAGATGGGGCGAATTACGTGTTTAATCATCGTCATTATCGTCATTGTCATTGTCGTCGTTGTCAACATCAAATCCCACCCGCGTGTATATGCCGCAGAACTCCCTAACACTCCCGTACCATAGACTCAAGGTACACACAAATGCAAGACAGTTTTACCAGTTGTAAACAAGAAACGGTCAATGAGGGGGTCATAAATTTCACGAAACATGAAAGCCCAAATTAATTTTGAAGGTGTGTGCGAGGTTTTGTTTTAGGTTTCCTTTTTTTTTTTATTTGTTTGTCTGTTTTGTTTTCTTTTGTTTGTTCTTTTTTTCATTTGATTTTGTTTGTTTGTTTGTTTTTTTTTTGTGTGGTGACTCGAGTGCAAACCGAAAGT
The DNA here is from genome assembly GCA_016801955.1 of Conus betulinus. Lineage (NCBI taxonomy): Eukaryota > Metazoa > Mollusca > Gastropoda > Neogastropoda > Conidae > Conus > Conus betulinus. Next base: position 199,514 of record JADBJO010001203.1, on the reverse strand, counting down.
ACATTGATGTAAACAGTTCCAAAGATAGTGGAGATTTAAGCTTCTGAAATATCAGAGAGAGAGTGGGGGGGGGGGGGGGGGGGCAGAGTTTGGAAGAAGGGTGAGAGGGAACTCTGCCAGAGCACTAGAGAGCTGTCGGCATGCTCCCAGCCTACATACACGTCTTCTGCTGCCGAACTACTGCTTGAAAATGAAAGGCCTGATACAGCGGGCGTCTGCGTCGTCTGTCTGCCAGGGAATTTATTTGGTTACAGTCTGTGTGCCAGTTGGGGGTTTGCTTTGCCAGGTTGTGGTGGTAAAGGTGGCGGCAGTCTCCGTTTGTAGCTCTGCTAAGGTTGATCTATGGAGGCAGCGCCACCACCCACCCCGTTCCCTCCCCATTCCTTACTCCGCCACCCCAATCCTCTCTCCTCTCTCCCTCCCTCCCTCTCTCTCTCTCTCTCTCTCTCTCTCTCTCTCTCTCTCTGGTGTATACGAATGCACGCGTTCCGCGTGTGTTTTCACAGCATGCGCGTGTTGATGGGCGGATCGTGTGGATTTCAGGTCTGTGCTGAGTGTGCATGCCACCACCGTATATGTGTGTGTTCTGTGTGTATTGTTGACTGGGGAGCGTGAGGGTCAAGGTCACTCTGTATGTTCGCGTGTTTGTGTGCACGCGTATGTGGGTACACGATTTTGTGTGTTATTACATTCGCACTTTTTCTGGCTATTTATGTGAGCGTGCGTGTTTGGTGTGCTCTCAGTTGCAACCGGATTAAACGTTCACATTCAGATATGATGTCCGCGCGCGCACTCTAGGAGATATGGCTGACTGGATGAAAGCAGCCAAGGGGAGTAGTGGTAGGGGGGAACTTACCTTCAATTACCCTAACACCACCAGAACGACAACAACTTGTAGGCCGCGAAAATGGCACATTCTCTGCTGGATGCATGGTGGGATTTGAACTCACAACGACCAGACGAAGAATTCAGTCCTTAAACCATTGTGCCATGCAAGCACCCATACAATTAATGATACAGGCGCGCGCCTTAGTGTGCGACCTGTGGCACGGTTTCTGTCAAACAGGATGGCAGCGAAGCGGAGTTAATGGTAAACAAGGGGGGGGGGGATAAGTGGCCCGTGCCTATCTTTCAGCAAACAGCATTTCGGAGCCAACTCCACACGAAGTATTCTTTGGTTAGACGCGTTCCCCGGAAAGAATATTTGAAAAACAAAAACTCTCCGCTCCCGCTTTTAAGCTCTTGAGAAAGAAAAGCGAGTTGAAAGAGAGCGAGTTAAAGCGACATTGACCTGCCTTTTGCTCTTCTGCTAAGTTGGGGATGCTGTGTGAGGTATTGGAAATTACGTGTTTTGTCCAGACTACACATTAGTGCGACCTGGACAGAATACTACAACAAATTCTCGATGTTTTAGGTTTGGTCGTTTTTGTTTTGTTTGTTTTTTTTCCCCGTAGTATCCCTCTTTTTCCGATACAATGCCCAAGGAACAGTTTCTTTTTAAACTGTTTTCCACACTATCGTTCGTCAAATCAAAACTTTATGTAATATTGAACAGCGACCTGACGTAAATCCCACATGCTTTGGGTGAAACACAGATCGAAAATTGGATGTCTTGTCTTCGCCGAATTCATGATTTGCTTTGTAGATATAAAAAAAAAAAAAAAAAAAAAAAAAACGTTCTCTCCAAGGTGTGACATAAAAAAAAAAAAAAAAAAAAAAAGCGTTCTCTCCATTGTGACTGTTTTTTCATAGGGACACTGTCTTTAGGAGCTTGATGGCGTTTTGTCCACGCAAGGCACAAGTGTACAGAACATGCAGACGCGTAATTGGCCCCATCCCCCCCTCCTGAACCCTTTCTGAACCCTCAAACACACCCCACACATATTTCTCCAACATAACCTTCAAAGCCTTTGTGTGCACAGGATTTTTCCTCCTAAAAAAACAAACAAAATCTACTACACCACGCTCACAATTGACAGTACATTGAACAAAACCTACTAACATCGAATTTGGCCCACAATAAACTACAAAACCTACAATATACATAGAAAGAGTCCACCGCAAACTTAACTCCAAACCTACAAACACGTAACTTTGACCCCAAACATGAAAACTAGAAGACATACAGACACAGATTGTGTACCCCAAACATTCCCTAATGCCTTCAGCCCTGATATACTACTTCAGAATTAACCTTATTCCTACAAAACACCCAAACCTCCTTAAATTGACACCCACCTATCACCAACGTTGAAACCCCACCCCAGGAAAAAAGAACCTACAACCTCCCTCCACCCCCAGCCCTCTCACCCAACCCCCAGAGAGTCTTCCAGACGGAGAGACAAGAGAGAGAGAGGAGGGGGGGGGGATTTTTTTCGTGGAGTCATTAATTCGTCGTCCTCCTCTCCCATCAGAGCTGCCTCGCCTGTCCCGTGTACATGTTCCCACAAATCCTTATGAACGGCAAATTAGCTCGCAGCGGGCTACTGTGACCTTCGGCAGAATATAACCTGGCCAGGGGGGGTTAGGATAAATGGCCCGCAATGTTGCAATGGACACTAATAGGATTGTGGGTTCCACATTTCCACTTCTTGCCCCACAACGAAACACACACACACCACACACACACACACACAAACACAAACATTCCTCCCCTCTTCGCCTTAAAACTAGGGCCTCCATTTACGGCACTGGCACGCTGCTAACATGTGGGCGGCAGCACGGGGAGTGGGGGAGATGGGGGGGGGGGGGGGGGGAGGAGAAATGTGCGTCTGCGAGAAGGAGGGGGAAAGGGGAGTAGTTTTTTGGGTTTGTTGGTTTTTGTATGTTGGACACATGCTGCGTTTGATAGTTTTTTTGTTTGTTTTTGTTTGTTGTTTTTTTGTACATGTTGGGTTTTTGCTTTTTTTTGATTTGTCGCTGGTTTTGTTTTGTTTTTGTTTGTTGGTTTTTTTTTTGTTTTTTGTTTTGTTTGTTTTCATTTTGTTTTTGTTGTTTCTTTGTTTCTTTTTATGTTCGGTTGTGTTCGATTTTTTGTGTACGTGGGTTCTATAGTTGTCTTCAGACAAGTTGTAGGTTTTGTAGTTTTGCTGGGGCCAAATTATTAATCTATAGGATGGTAACAAAGGGTACACTTTGTCTGCAGCCTTTCTGTTCCGGAGGAAGCTCCCCAAAGGGATCGAAAAAATCGAACAGTAACATACAAAGAGACCACTAAGCGCTTTTGTGGTGCAGATCTTTCTTTTATCCATATATATACAGCAGTTAAGTTGAGGGCACATTCTGCGTATAGTTTTGGTTTTGTCTAGTTTTGTTTTAAATGCTTTGGGAGAGAATGTGTTGGGGGGAAGGGGGGGGGCGGGCGGGGGGGGGGGGGGGGGGTTGCAGGAAAGGGTTGGTTGATTTTTTTTTAGATTGTTAGTCTTTGTATTTGTCTGACTTTATTCAAGTTTAAAAGGCTGTGCCAGTCTTGAATAAAAGTTACTCGGTGTTAGGTTTTCCTTATGGGAGCAAAGACTACCCCCACTTGTTTACTGTTTATTGTTTACTGTTCCCTGCCTCATTTCATTTTTTTATTATTTACGACAACGCTTGCTGCATTAATATGGTGGGGGAAAAAGCAACCGTATCAAGGCTTTAACCAACAGGTGAATTACGGTTGTATCAGCTACCATCTCCAAGAAAGTTTACAACAATTCAGCAAATCAGGGAGCGCGCGACACACATGCGCACTTCACAAACAACAACAACAACAAAAAACAAAACAACAACAACAAAACGTAAGGACCGTTCCGAGATGCGAATGCGAGTTTTACAACAAACAAACAAAAAAAAAATCGACAGAAATCATTGGCATGAATGCAGCGTTCGAGGTCCCCTTTCACTCTGGGGCTCTCAGCAAACAGTGCATCATGGGATTCGTCCTGACGAAACTCACCTGTACCTATGACAAACAAAGCTGCTTTCCATTGCAAGAGAGCTCTTTTTTTTTTTTCCCAAAGCAGTCAGGACACTGCGAACAATCTACATTGAAAACACACACAGGTCACGGCCACAAGCAGTCATCCGAAGCCGAGTTGTTCACAGGACTTTGCGGCCTTCGAGCAGCGGCACTGGCTGGAGGAGAAGAATCTCACACGCCCGCTAGAAGGAAACACCGCGATGTCGACTGCACCTGACGGGTTGTGTGGCAGCAGCTGGAAGGGGTTAAGGGTACAGTCGTAGACCTCTCGTTAGAGGTCTGGATTGTGTGGCAGCAGCTTGAAGGGGTTAATTTAAGGTGTCGTAGATCTCTTGTTAGAGGTCTGGATTGTGCGACAGCAGCAGCTTGAAGGGGTTAATTTAAGGTGTAGTCGTAGATCTCTTGTCCGAGGTCTGTATTGTGCGGTAGCAGATGGAAGGGGTTAAGGTGCAGCAGCTGGAAGGGAAGGGGTTAAGGTGCAGCAGCTGGAAGGGAAGGGTTAAGAGCAGTCACAGGTGCTTGTTAGAGCTCTGCGGGTGCAGCAAGTGGCGCAGAGGCTGCAAATCAATGTCCTCCTTGGTGAGCAGCGCTGCCGTGCCGTCCTTGAGTGGCAGAGCGATGACAGCCAGACTGGCGGCATGGCATTCCACTGCTGCTGCAGCCAGCCCAGCTGCTGAGGTTCAGTGACTGGAGGAGGAGGAGGAGGCGGAGGAGGAGGAGGACTGTTCATGCCGGTGAGGCTGCCAGTAAACAGAAAAGTCGTGAGCGAGACTCAGACCCAGCAGACTGCCAGCGCCCGTGAAATTCTGTCAAAGTGTTCGTACTGGAATACTCTCAGCTGTGCTGACTGTACTCGAAAAAGTACCCACCTGCTTTGTTGTTGTTGGTAGTTGGTGGTGGTGGGGGGGGGGGGGGGTGTCCCATCTTCCGTACTACCATTTCAGTGGCATTACCATCCCGCCGCTCATTCCGGTTTCCTGTGCATAGCCCACACCTTGGCTGGTCCTCTTGTAATCCCGGGCACGTGCAATCCCGTCGTTGTCAAGTTGTCATGAGGCACCCACTAGAGAAGACACTGCATTGCTGCCGAGAAGCTGTGGTGGTGGCGTTGAGTGGGAGCCTCCTGGGCTCCACAGTGACGACAGCGTTGAGTGGGAGCCTCCTGGGGCTCCACAGTGACGACAGCGTTGAGTGGGGAGAGCCTCCTGGGGCTCCACAGTGACGACAGCATTGAGTGGGAGCCTCCTGGGCTCCACAGTGACGACAGCGTTGAGTGGGAGCCTCCTGGGCTCCACAGTGACGACTGCGTTGAGTGGGAGAGCCTCCTGGGCTCCACAGTGACGACAGCATTGAGTGGGAGCCTCCTGGGCTCCACAGTGACGACAGCGTTGAGTGGGAGAGCCTCCTGGGCTCCACAGTGACGACAGCGTTGAGTGGGAGAGCCTCCTGGGCTCCACAGTGACGACAGCGTTGAGTGGGAGAGCCTCCTGGGCTCCACAATGACGACAGCGTTGAGTGGGAGAGCCTCCTGGGCTGCACAATGACGACAGCGTTGAGTGGGAGAGCCTCCTGGGCTCCACAAGGACGACAGCGTTGAGTGGGAGCGCCTCCTGGGCTCCACAATGACGACAGCGTTGAGTGGGAGAGCCTCCTGGGCTGCACAATGACGACAGCGTTGAGTGGGAGAGCCTCCTGGGCTCCACAAGGACGACACCAGCTGCATGGGTCACGGGGCCAGTGTGAGGCAGTGTGGGCCAGAAGTCATCCACGACTGGCCCCACGAACTTCCCCGACACCGCCAACCTCCTCCACACGACCTCGGCAAGGTCATAGACGTGGAGAGAGGACATCGACATTGAGGTCACCGTGACTGTGGGGTATGACGGGTCACAGAATTGAAGGCTTTTTTTTCATGCTGATTGGTGAGGATGAGGATGAGGATGCTGCTGAGTTCCATTTCGGTCGGAGACTGCATGACTGCTATGTACTTTACGGTTATTTTGATCATATAAGTATTCCGGCGTCAGCCGGGCCTAAGAGATGCAGTCGACTGCAAGAAACTTGAGTGGCACTCTCGGAAATACATCCGTTGGATGAATGAAAACTCGACCTATAATACCATTCTTCTCAATTAACCCGATAGCAAACTAAACTGTAGGTAGAAGTCGGGATGATGGTGGGTGTGTGTGTGGGTGTGGTGGGGGGGGTGGGGGGGGGGGGGGGGGGGGGCACAAGAAAAAGTAAAAAAAAAAAAATGGGGGGGGGGGGGGAAAAGTCTGGAATGACACAAATAAATAGGTCTGATGGGAATCGAACCTACAGCCTCCCAGCCCGCAATCCACAATATTAACCCTTGCGCCAGGGCAGCTGGTTATGATCGTCTTTTTTAGGGATAACAGCGGTGTTTCGCATCCCCGAGGTGAACACATGTGAACAGCTTTCTGTTTCTCACACACTCAGGCTCCTGTGGTAAACACATGTGAACAGCTTTCTGTTTCACATACGCTCAAGGGCGTGTCTTCTGGTAAACATATGCGAACAGCTTTCTGTTTCTCACACGCACTCAAGGCGTGTCCTGTGGTAAACACATGTGAACAGCTTTCTGTTTCTCACACATTCAAGGCGTGTCCTGTGGTAAAACACATGTGAACAGCTTTCTGTTTCTCACACACCCAAGGCGTGTCTTCTGGTAAACACATGCGAACAGCTTTCTGTTTCTCACACACTCAAGGCGTGTCCTGTGGTAAACACATGTGAACAGCTTTCTGTTTCTCACACACTCAAGGCGTGTCCTGTGGGTAAACACATGTGAACAGCTTTCTGTGTTTCTCACACACTCAAGGCGTGTCCTGTGGTAAACACATGTGAACAGCTTTCTGTTTTCTCACACATTCAAGGCGTGTCTTGTGGTGATGATAAGTCATTCTGCTCTCTTTGCCGCCAGCCGTAAAGGCACTTTAAATCCCGTCATTCGTAATAATTATTTCTGATGAAGTTTGAAATATCACACCCGAATTTGAAGACGGTCCGTAAGTTTTATTTTGAAGGGTGTAGATAGACAGATTAATAGATTGATAGATAGGGTAGTAGAGAGAGAGAGAGAGAGAGGGAGAAATAGATAGATAGGTAGACAGACAGACAGACAGACAGATAAATAAAAGAGAGGTGAAAAGCATTCAGGACGATAATTAAACAATCCAATCTCGGATTCCCACCTCCACCCCTCCACCCACCCCCCCCCCCCCCCCCCCCCCCCCCCCCCCCCCCATCCCCCCCCCCCCTCGGATTCCCCATTCCCCCCCCCCCCCCACCCCCCCCCCCCCCCCCCCCCCCCCCCCCCCCCTTTTGAAATTCCCTTAAAATCCGACTCAGACAAGATAATTATTTTCTTTAGAGGATAGAGGGAAAAGGAATTTCTGTTCTTATGATGAACATCCTTTTTTTTTTTTCTCCTTGACACTTGAACGGTAACGTCCATGAAATGCTCAACAGGGTCCACTCAGCGCGCCAGCCAAGGCGGAGCAGCCAACGAGTGAAATTACCCACGAAATCGTCCACGCCAAGACACGTGCTAGTCTTAGCGAACTGGCCCGCGTAATTACATCTATTCATACACCGACACACACACACACACACACACACATGCACACACACGCGCGCGCGCGCGCACACACACACACACACACACACGCGCGCGCGCGCACGCACGCGCGCACGCACGCACGCACGCACGCACGCAAACACACACACTCACACACATGCACGCATGAATACTCGCACGCTCCATCACACACACACACACGTACATCATATCTCTCTCTCTCTCTCTCTCTCTCTCCTCTCTCTCTCTCTCTCTCTCTCTCTCTCTCTCTCTCTCCTCTCTCTCTCCTGCTCGTGCGCTCCAACACACACCACACATACATACACTCACAATCACAACCACACAGTCACCCGATCGCGCACACACTCACTCACACACACACACACACACACACACACACACACACACACACACACACACACACACACACACACACCGCGACTGACGTGAAGAACGAGAATGGAAAACAAGGCAATTGAAGTGATGGAAGCATTCCAGCTAAACCATTAAAGCAGGGAGAGACTCTCTCTCTCTCTCTCTCTCTCTCTCTCTCTCTCTCTCTCTCTCTCTCTCACACACACACACACACACACACACACACACACACACACACACACACACACACACAAGCAAGGACGCACGAGCGCGCGCTCGCACACACACACACACACACACACACACACACACACACACACACACACACAAGCAAGGACGCACGAGCGCGCGCTCGCACACACACACACACACACACACACACACACACACACACACACACACACACACACACTTACACACACACACACACACACACACACACACACACACACACACTTACACACACACACACACACACACACACACACACACACACACACACACACACAGAGTACGCACGGACGCACGCAGGCATACGTAAAAAAAAGCGGGAGACCGTTCCTGTAACTGCAACTTGTGCTGTTATCTGAAACAATATAGCCATTGAAATGATGGAGGGGTTACAGCTATGCAAAGAAAGCCTGCAATATCAGCAACTGGGGAGAGAGAGAGAGAGAGAGGGAGAGAGAGAGAATTCTCACTATTGCCATTTCGACATGAGCGTAGAGGCTGAGCCAGGGGAAATCAGGACTGGAACAAAAGAGGGAAAGACAGAGGGCTCTTACGGGAGACGGGCATACAGGCAAGGTATTCAGGTCGTTTGCTTGCTTCTTCTTTGTCGTCCACTGTTGTTATCAGAGGAGAACATTCCTGAATCCAAATACTGATCGGGCGACTGTGTAGACACAAACATGCTCGATTTAGACACCCCACGGCTGTCCACTTTCGGAACGACACAGGGAGCGACAGATATATCTGGATCGCTTAAAGTACAAATCGTGAGGGGGAAGAAAAAGAGTGGGGGAGGGGGGGGAGGGGGGTGGCAGAGCAGACACAGGGGAGGAGAGGCCGTGCCACATGTGAGAGGCCGAGAGACGAAAGAGGGAATGTTGTAATTAACATCGGTTCACGTCTTGACATAACTCGAAGGTAGCCATTTTTTGGTGAGTTCCATGTACGTCAGTTGAATCGGCTTTGATTGAAATGTTACTGTGTCTGCCTATGTAATATGATTGGCCAGAATACGTGAAAGCTTTGTAAGCTGCTGAATTTCTTTGACTACAATTTGTGGATGACTGAGTTTGTGCGGGTTTGGAAGGGAGGTCACTTCCGGCGGGAAATTGAAGCAAACTTAAAAAAAAAAAATAAATAATAAAAAAAACAATAATAAAAAAACACTGTTCCGTCGAACGAAAGAGAAACGAATTACAAAACAAAGCATGATGCGTTTTGACCTCGTTGCTCTTCTTCGGGCGAGGCAGACGACATTTATGACGGTTGTTATGATTATTATCATTATTATTTCACTCGCTTTGTCTCCTTCCTAGCAGCCTCGTTTTCATTTCACGTCCACTTGCGCCCAATTTGAGGAGATCAGTAATTAATTGTTCCTTCTTCGTTTTCATTGTCTTGAATGATAAGTAATTAATTGTTCTTTCTTCGTTTTCATTGTCTTGAATGCTGTTTGTCTTGCCTTGTAAAAGGTCAAAGAGGTCGAAACGCATAATGTTTTGTCTTGTAATTTGTCCCTTTCGTTCGGCGGAGCAGTAAATGTTCTTTTAAGTTTCAATTTGTGGGACTCTTTTTTTTGTTTTGAAGGGGAGGGGATGTCTTTTGTTGTCGTTTATGTTCCCCCCGTAGGCACAGGAGAGGAGAATCGTTAGCGGATTGGTCCTAGGCAGAATGTCGATGGTTCTGTCCACCAATCACTGGGGACGTTGCTATTTTCGACGCGCCGGGACGAAGAAATAAAGGCTGAACATAATTCCGGAGGACTTCTGTTAGACCTCCAGCGTTCAGCATTGATGTTGCTTATGCCATGAAAATGGATTTTAAACGGAAGTATGTCGAGTTGCAAAATGAGACGACTGCAGGCGGAAAGCTAAACAAATCTTAAATAAACGTTAGCGAACCGCGAAAAAAAAAAAGAAAAGAAAAAAGCGTGGACAAACGAATCACGAGACAAAACACGACGCGTTTCGACCTCTCAGGTCTTCTTCAGGCAAGATTCAAAACAGTTAGTCGGTATCTTGCCTGAAGAAGATCTAAGAGGTCGAGACGGGTCGTGTTTTGTGTTGTGACTCGTTTTTCCCGTTTTTTTTTTTTTTTTTATTTTTTATTTATTTTTTTTTTTTTTTTTTTTTGCGGTTCGCTAACATTTATTTAAGATTTGGAAGTATGTCGGTTAAAACACTTGATTGTTTCAACTTCGTTTCTGCGTATACGTTCTCTCTCTCTCTCTCTCTCTCTCTCTCTCTCTCTCTCTCTCTCTCTCTCTCTCTCTCTCTCACACCTTTGTGATGGGAAGGGAGAGACAACGGCACTGACCTGTTGGTCAAGGTGGCAAGTCTCAAGGTTTGTTTGTTGCTTCGTTCGGTGGAGTGGGGTAGCAGGTTTGTTTGGCTGGGGCTGCTTGCTTGCTTGCTTCTGTCAGCAGTCGAAGAAGCTCCCTGGTTAATCCGACAAGATTTGAAACGAGACGAGGTGTGGGGGGGAGGGTGGAAGGGGCACAGGGTTCCATGTGTTTTCTGAAAACGACGGCGGTACCGTGTGTTGGACATGGAGAGGGTAGCAGTACCGTGCAGAGAGCTCTGGAAGATGTTTGGACATGGAGAGGCTAGCGGTACCGTGCAGAGAGCTCTGGAAGATGTGTTGGACATGGAGAGGCTAGCGGTACCGTGCAGAGAGCTCTGGAAGATGAAGACAAGTCTGTGAGGGAAAGACACCACATGTGAGCTCCCTCCACGCGGCACTGAAGGCGGAGCACGCGGGGGTCCTCATGGACAACCTACTCCAGTTGGAAGGGAGAGAATCCCTGACCCTTTTTTTTTTACCTCCCTTTTCCACTTAAACCTTAAGTTATTCCGAGAGCTCGTCTTTCGGGTGTAGGATTCACGTTGTGCTCGTAAAAAGAGAGCTCATGGCAACAATGGATCTGCCTCAAGGTGAACAAACAAACGTGTTACCACTTACGCAGACAAACAGAAAAGAAAAGAAAAGAAAAACATAATTATGTCCTGCCGTATGGCGACGTGGTATCCGCGTTGAGAGCGGCCGGAATTTAGTCTGATGTACTGATGACGTGAAACAAAGCAATACAATACAATACAATACACAATACAATACGATACGATACGATACGATACGTTATCTGCGTCATGTTTAATCGTTTCAACTAAGCCATATACTTCTCTTCTCTTTTTCTTGTCGTAGATGTCTGAATAATCACATCCAGCTTAAAGAATCAGAGTGAGAACATGAATTTCTGTCATCTGACAAGTTTGAAGCAGTTGCTAAGTGAAACACAAAAGCAACAGATCGGTGGCTTCGTTGTCGTTGTTTACTGTCATTCATTCATGCCCATCGCACCCGGTGGAGCATAGGCCATCGACGACCCTTCGCCATCGTACTCTGTTCTGGGCTGTTCTGGGCATTCCAGTCCAGTTGGTCCCTTGTTGTTTCAGCTCTGCCTCAGTGTCTCGCCTCCAGCTGTTGCGAGGCCAGCCTCTCTTCCTCTTTCCCTGCGGGTTCCAGGTCAGGGCTTGGCGTGTGGTGCTGGACGCTGGCTTCCTGAGGGTGTGTCCGATCCAGCCCCACTCCCTTCGCAGTGTCTGCTTGGCCACTGGTTCCTGTCCCGTACGCTCCCACAGATCTTCGTTTCGGATCTTCTCCTGCCATCGGATTTTGTAGATAGTTTGTTTACTGTAATAATTCGTTTTGATTTCAAGCATCTGGTTTTTAGGTCAGGGCCTCCTTGGAACACATTCTACTGTTTTCAAGAACCTCCCCCTCTTTCCCTCGCTCTCTGTCTCTTTGTGTCTGTGTGTGTGCCCTCTCTCTCTGTCTGTCTGTCTGTCTCTGTCTGTCTCTCTCTCTCTCTCTCTCTCTCTCTCTCTCTCTCTCTCTCTCTCTCTCTGCTTTCTCTCCCTCCCCTGGCTTTGAAATCGGCGTTAGTCTGTAAAAATACTCTCTCTCTCTCTCTCTCTCTCTCTCTCTCTCTCTCCTCTCTCTCTCTCTCTCTCTCTCTCTCTCTCTCTCTCTCTCGTCTCTCTCTCTCTCTCTCTCTCTCTCTCTCTCTCTCTCTCTCTCTCTCTCTCTCTCACGCACGCCTTGTGAAAATTGGTTTCCAGTCCTGTGCTGATGAACTTGAGAACCGAAGACGAGGGCAAAGAGCAGACGCGTGTAGTGGTGAGGGAGGAGGCATTGGCCAACAACTTCTCCCAGCCCCACGGTCCGGAAATAGCTGTCCCCTGCTGTGTTGGAGGAAACACGTAGGTCACACACCACAAATTAGAGTACGCCCCTCCCTCCCTTTAATGATATGGCGGCCAGGCGAAACGTATCTGATGCATAGTATGCTCTTAAAACAAACCCAGAATTAAACCTACACAAGCTTTCATTGAACGAACAAAATCCTTCCACCAGTCATAGTTTTAAGGGATGTCAGCCAGCGCTTCCACCCACAATCTGTCGGTATAGGAACCACCCCCATCCATACCTGATGCCTATGTCTGGTAGTTGAGCCCACCCCCGTGACCCAGTCTTTTCATCTCCAGGCTGAGCCAAGGACCCCCATAATTCTATTCATTGTTATATGCCTGCATAGAAACCCGTAGCATTTATCATTGTGGATATGTGTAAAGAAGTAAAAGAGGGAGAAGCAAACGTTTAGACACAGGACATATTTTGAGAACAGTCCAGTTTTTACCTGTCTGTCTGTACTTCAAAACTTACTCGCAGCCTTGAAGAATGAATTGCCGGTGTGCGACCATTGGAGAGGACGGGAGGGAGCTGAGAGAAGGGGATACTCAGACAACGGACCGGCTGACACCCTCTTCCGAGACCGGATGGGGGGGAGGCAAGTGCCGACTTGAGGCACACGCTTTGTTACCTCCCCTGTGGCGATTACTTATTCACCAGCCACTGTTGTTTGTTTGTCTATCTGTCCGTAAACAACGTACTGTTGGCAATACAGAACCAGTGTTTTACCCAAGCATTCCAGCCGCCGTGCCATAGTGGTTTGCCTCGTGGATTCTCGGCTGGGAGGTCGTGGGTTTGGTTCCCATCAGGACCATTAATTTGTGAAAGGGATTTTTATGGCTACGTCGGTTGCTGCTTAGAGTTGGGTTTGTTCTGGGCTCCGTTGAGAATACTGGGATTATATATATATCTAGTTGCAAAGTGAGACGACTGCAGGCGGAAATTTAAACAAATCTTAAGTAAAGATTAGGGAACCGCAAAGAGAAACGTAGACAAACGAGTCTTGTGACGTGTTTTGCCTTGTGACTCTTTTGTCCACGTTTTTCTTGGCGTTTCGCTAACATTTATTTCAGATTTTGGATTAAATAGTCGAGTTTCCTTTGGAACTTAAAAGTCTTGTTCAGCATTTGAATCAATTTTACATGGGCGCGCACACGCGCGCGCGCGCGCGCACGTGTGTGTGTGTGTGTGTGTGTGTGTGTGTGTGTGTGTGTGTGTGTGTGTGTGTGTGTGTGTGTGTGAGTGAGTCAGTGTGTGGGTGGTGTATGAATCATAATGAAAACCACAACAGATGTGAAACCAACAAGTCACCATGCCACATCCGGCTGCTTCATAAACCATGGGAATGTGAGGTTGTCTCCCAGTCAAAAAGTGATGATAATGACGAGAACATTGCACAGACTGGACGGAGAGTTTCCTTTATACCACAGATCAATTATCCCCATCAGATTCAGTGTGTTGACTCTTTTCTTTCCTGCTATCTTTTCTTATTTTCCCTTGCCACAGATTAATTATCCCCATCAGATTCAATGTGTTTACTCTTTTCTTTCCTGCTATCTCTTCTTATTTTCCCTTGCCACAGGTTAATTATCCCCATCAGATTCAATGTGTTTACTCTTTTCTGTACTACTATCTTTTCTTGATTTTGTACATGTTTGCATTTATGTATATATGCATGCGCAGTGCATGTATGTGTGCATGTATATATTTATAAATAATTAGGTATACGTATATTTTTTTGCGTCTTTTATGTAGAATAGCAACTTAAATAGTTTACTGCCATTTGCTTTGTCCTTTCTCCCCCCCCCCCCCCCCCCCCCCCCCCCTCTCTTCCCGCTCTTTCCATCCTCCCCTCTTCTCTCACTCTGTCACTCTGTCTCTGTCTCTGTCTGTCTGTCTGTCTTTCTGTCTGTCTGTCTGTCTCTCTCTCTCTCTGTCTCTCTCTCTCTCTCTCTCTCTCTGTCTCTCTTTGTGTGTCTCTCTGTCTCTATCTCTCTGTATCTCTCTCTCTCTCTCTCTCTCTCTCTCTCACACACACACACACACACACACACACACACACACACACACACACACACACACACACACCTCACCCGTA
>JADBJO010001203.1:160000-182500 GCA_016801955.1 Conus betulinus | reverse complement strand
CCAGTGTGGAGATGAGAGGCAGTGTTGTGGGATGGGGATCCAGTGTGGAGATTGAGGCAGTGTTGTGGGATGGGGATCCAGTGTGGAGATTGAGGCAGTGTTATGGGATGGGGATGAGGTGGGGAGATTGAGGTAGTGTTATGGGATAAGGAGCGGTGGGGAGATTGAGGCAGTGTTATAGGATAGGGATGAGGTGGGGAGATTGAGGCAGTGGTGTGGGATATAGGGATGAGATGGGGAGATTGAGGCAGTGGTATGGGATAGGGATGAGGTGGGGAGATTGAGGCAGTGGTGTGGGATAGGGATGAGATGGGGAAATTGAGGCAGTGTTATGGGATAGGGATGAGGTGGGGAGATTGAGGCAGTGGTGTGGGATAGGGATGAGATGGGGAGATTGAGGCAGTGGTATGGGATAGGGATGAGATGGGGAGATTGAGGCAGTGTTATAGGATAGGGATGAGATGGGGAAATTGAGGCAGTGTTATAGGATAGGGATGAGGTGGGGAGATTGAGGCAGTGGTGTGGGATAGGGATGAGATGGGGAAATTGAGGCAGTGGTATGGGACAGGGATGAGATGGGGAGATTGAGGCAGTGTTGTGGGATAGGGATGACATGGGGAGATTGAGGCAGTGGTATGGGATAGGGATGAGATGGGGAGATTGAGGCAGTGTTGTGGGATAGGGATGAGATGGGGAAATTGAGGCAGTGTTGTAGGATAGGGATGATGGGGAGATTGAGGCAGTGTTGTGGGATAGGGATGAGATGGGGAGATTGAGGCAGTGTTGTGGGATAGGGATGAGATGGGGAGATTGAGGCAGTGGTGTGGGATAGGGATGAGATGGGAAATTGAGGCAGTGTTATATAGGATAGGGATGAGATGGGGAAATTCAGGCAGTGTTACAGGATAGGGATGAGATGGGGAAATTGAGGCAGTGTTACAGGATAGGGATGAGATGGGGAAATTGAGGTAGTGTTATGGGATAGGGATGAGATGGGGAAATTGAGGCAGTGTTATGGGATAGGGATGAGATGGGGAAATTGAGGCAGTGTTATAGGATAGGGATGAGATGGAAATTGAGGCAGTGTTATAGGATAGGGATGAGATGGGGAAATTGAGGCAGTGTTATAGGATAGGGATGAGATGGGGAAATTGAGGCAGTGTTATGGGATAGGGATGAGATGGGAAAATTGAGGCAGTGGTGTGGGATAGGGATGAGATGGGGAAATTGAGGCAGTGTTATAGGATAGGGATGAGATGGGGAAATTGAGGCAGTGGTGTGGGATAGGGATGAGATGGGGAAATTGAGGCAGTGTTATAGGATAGGGATGAGATGGGGAAATTGAGGCAGTGTTATAGGATAGGGATGAGATGGGGAAATTGAGGCAGTGTTATGGGATAGGGATGAGATGGGGAAATTGAGGCAGTGTTATGGGATAGGGATGAGATGAGGAAATTGAGGCAGTGTTATAGGATAGGGATGAGATGGGGGAAATTGAGGCAGTGTTATGGGATAGGGATGAGATGGGGAAATTGAGGCAGTGTTATGGGATAGGGATGAGATGGGGAAATTGAGGCAGTGTTATGGGATAGGGATGAGATGGGGAAATTGAGGCAGTGTTATGGGATAGGGATGAGATGGGGAAATTGAGGCAGTGTTATGGGATAGGGATGAGATGGGGAAATTGAGGCAGTGTTATGGGATAGGGATGAGATGGGGAAATTGAGGCAGTGTTATGGGATAGGGATGAGATGGGGAAATTGAGGCAGTGTTATGGGATAGGGATGAGATGGGGAAATTGAGGCAGTGTTATGGGATGGGATGAGATGGGGAAATTGAGGCAGTGTTATGGGATAGGGATGAGATGGGGAAATTGAGGCTGTGGTGTGGGATAGGGATGAGATGGGGAAATTGAGGCTGTGGTGTGGGACAGGGATGAGATGGGGAAATTGAGGCAGTGTTACAGGATAGGGATGAGATGGGAAAATTGAGGCAGTGTTATAGGATAGGGATGAGATGGGGAAATTGAGGCAGTGTTATAGGATAGGGATGAGATGGGGAATTGAGGCAGTGTTATAGGATAGGGATGAGATGGGGAAATTGAGGCAGTGTTATGGGATAGGGATGACATGGGGAAATTGAGGCAGTGGTGTGGGATAGGGATGAGATGGGGAAATTGAGGCAGTGTTATGGGATAGGGATGAGATGGGGAAATTGAGGCAGTGTTATGGGATAGGGATGAGATGGGGAAATTGAGGCAGTGTTATGGGACAGGGATGAGATGGGGAAATTGAGGCAGTGTTATGGGAAGATATGGGATAGGGATGAGATGGGGAAATTGAGGCAGTGGTGTGGGATAGGGATGAGATGGGGAAATTGAGGCAGTGGTATGGGATAGGGATGAGATGGGGAAATTGAGGCAGTGGTGTGGGATAGGGATGAGATGGGGAAATTGAGGCAGTGTTATGGGATAGGGATGAGATGGGGAAATTGAGGCAGTGGTGTGGGATAGGGATGAGGTGGGAAGATTGAGGCAGTGTTATGGGACAGGGATGCAGTGTGGAGATTGAGGCAGTGTTATGGGACAGGGATGCAGGGGAGAGATTTTAGGCAGTGGTAGGGATAGGAATGTTCTCGGAGATTGAGGCAGCTGTTAAGGGATGGCATTGGGAATATCGAGTGGATATTTGAATGGTTTTATTGTAGAACTGGGTTTGGGGGGGGGGAGGGAGAGGAGGAATGTTTACGCTGTTGTTTTGTATCTGTTTTCGTTGTTGTTGTTGTTGTTTTACCCAGGCTAGAGTTTTGTTGGAGACCTGTCATTAGGTGAAAAGTTGAGGTAATTGCGACTACCAGAGTTGCTATGTCATTGTAGACGACACTTCTTCACCATCCATCCCCCCCCCCCCCCCCCCCCATCAGTCCTTCACTCCCCCATTCATGCACGCACGTCAGCTCCTGCGCACTCCAGCGCTGTGACTCACGTGCAGGCATTGACTTCAGATTGTGTGGTGACAGTGCTGTGTGAACCCTTCCTCACCCCTTTTACGACTGTGGAGTAACTGAACTGACTCCGATGGCATGTCCATCAATCCATCCGCTGTACCCCCCCCCCCCCCCCCACTCCCCAATCTCTCTCTCTCTCTCTCTCTCTCTCTCTCTCTCTCTCTCTCTCTCTCTCTCTCTCAGTTCTTTAGTGAGTTTTCCGAGTCTCTCTCGATATTTTACACCTCGAAACTGAATTGCGACTGAGAGAGAGAGAGAGAGAGAGAGAGAGAGAGTTTATTCACCTCTCTGTCAAATCCCCTGCCGTGACCCCTCTCATTAGATGTCTTCCCAAGCGATCAGACCAAATCCATCCGTTCTGGAATGTGGGTCATGAGGCGAAACGGTCCCTTCTGGTCGTGTGTCGCTCTGTTCTGCCAGGCCAGGTGATTGTTCCAGCTCAAGAAGGTTGACACTGATCCAGCTGTCACTGAGACATAGACAGATTGACGTAGACAACATGCTAGGCTGAGAGCTTCTCGGCGATTTGAATGGGCACGCAGGGATGAATGACTGAGATTCTAATTCCTTAGAGATTTCGACAAAGCAAAACAGTCCACCTGAGATTGCCTTCATTTGTCGTTTCCGTTCCATGATGACTCTCTTCTTCCTCCTCCTCCTCCTCCTCCTCCTCCTCCTCCTCCTCTTCCTCTTCTTCTTCTTCTTCTTCTTTTTTCTCTTCTTCTTCTTCTTTCTTCTTCTTCTTCTCTTCTTCTTCTTCTTCTTCTTCTTCTTCTTCTTCTTTCCGCCTTCTCTCTTAACTCCCTTTCGCTTTAGAACGGAAGAAGGCAAAGTGTATCTCTGCCAATCAATAATGGCGTCAAGGTCTTGGGACCCGTGTCCATAAAGATGAGAGACAGGGTGAGTGAAAGAGGGGGTGGGTGGAGAGGGGGGTGGGCAAGACTGGAGGAGGAGGGGGCTGGGGAGAGAATGGGCGGGGCTACAGAGGAGACACTGAGACAAGTGTTTGTTTTAGCCAGGGAAGAAACGTTGTGAGAGAGGGAGGAGTGGCCGACACAGTGCTGTTCAGGTTAGCATTGAATGGGGCTGCAGAGAGGAGCTTGAGGCAGTGTGATGGGGTGGGGTGCAGCTGGGGGATTGAGGCAGTGTGATGGGGTGGGGTGCAGCTGGGGGATTAAGGCAGTGTGATGGGGTGGGGTGGGGTGCAGCTGGGGGATTGAGGCAGTGTGATGGGGTGGGGTGCAGTTAGGGGATTGAGGCAGTGTGATGGGGTGGGGTGCAGCTAGGGGATTGAGGTTGTGTGATGGGGTGGGATGCAGCTGGGGGATTGAGGCTGTGTGATGGGGTGGGGTGCAGCTGGGGGGATTGAGGCAGTGTGATGGGGTGGGGTGTAGTTAGGGGATTGAGGCAGTGTGATGGGGTGGGGTGCAGTTAGGGGATTGAGGCAGTGTGATGGGGTGGGGATGCAGCTAGGGGATTGAGGCAGTGTGATGGGGTGGGGTGTAGTTAGGGGATTGAGGCAGTGTGATGGGGGTGGGGTGCAGTTAGGGGATTGAGGCAGTGTGATGGGGTGGGATGCAGCTGGGGGATTGAGGCAGTGTGATGGGGTGGGGTGCAGCTGGGGGATTGAGGCAGTGTGATGGGGTGGGATGCAGCTGGGGGATTGAGGCAGTGTGATGGGGTGGGGTGCAGCTGGGGGATTGAGGCAGTGTGATGGGGTTCGGTGCAGCTGGGGGATTGAGGCAGTGTGATGGGGTTCGGTGCAGCTGGGGGATTGAGGCAGTGTGATGGGGTCGGTGCAGCTGGGGGATTGAGGCAGTGTGATGGGGTGGGATGCAGCTGGGGGATTGAGGCAGTGTGATGGGGTGGGCCTATGGGATGCATCTGGGGGGATTGAAGCAGCGTGATGGGGTGGGATGCAGCTGGGGGGATTCAGGCAGGGTGGTGGGGGGTGGGCCTATGGGATGCAGCTGGAGGGGGTTTAGGCAATGTGATTGAGTAGGAATGGAATGGGGGGAGTAAAGGGATAGAGACAGTTGGGATTGGGGGAGGGGATATTGATGTTGTGTGGAAATACACTGTACTGAGGCAGTATCCTGGAATGGGAATGTGGAGGAAAATTGAGGCAGTGTCTTGAGATTGGAATGTGGAACGAAGATTGAGGCAGTGTCTTGAGATTGGAATGTGGAAAGAAGATTGAGGCAGTGTCTTGAGATTGGAATGTGGAAAGAAGATTGAGGCAGTGTCTTGATATTGGAGTGTGGAAAGAAGATTGAGCAGTGTCTTGATATTGGAATGTGGAAAGAAGATTGAGGCAGTGTCTTGAGATTGAAATGTGGAAAGAAGATTGAGGCAGTGGCATGGGATGGCACTGTGGAGGGGAGATTGAAGCAGTGTCGTGGGATGGGAATGCAAGTTGGAGGAGGGGGGAGGGGGATAGGCACAGGTATGGTTGGGAATATGGAGAGGAGATTGAGGCAATGTCTTGAGACTGGAATGTGGAAAGAAGATTGTGGCAATGTCTTGAGACTAGAATGTGGAAAAGAAGATTGTGGCATGTCTTGAGACTGGATGTGGAAAGAAGATTGTGGCAATGTCTTGAGACTGGAATGTGGAAAGAAGATTGTGGCAATGTCTTGAGACTGGAATGTGGAAAGAAGATTGTGGCAATATTTTGAGACTGGAATGTGGAAAGAAGATTGCGGTAGTTTTTATTGGATGGCATTGTGTAAGCACTGTTACGTGATGCGAATGCAAGGTAGGGATAAAGGCAGTGTTATGGGACAGGGGAGAATGGATGTGGAGAGAGATTGAGGCAGTGTTATGGGACAAGGCGAATGTGGAGGAGAGATTGAGGCAGTGTTATAGGACGGGGAATGTGGTAGAGAACTTGAGGCAGTGTTATGAGACAGGGGGAATGTGGAGGAGAGATTGAGGCAGAGTTATGGGATGGGGTGAATGTGGAGGGGAGATTGAGGCAGAGTTATAGGATGGGGGAAATGTGGAAGGGAGATTGAGACAGTGTTATGGGATGGGGGAATGTGGAGGGGAGATTGAGGCAGTGTTATGGGATGGGAATGTGGAGGAGAGATTGAGGCAGTGTTATGGGATGGGAATGTGGAGGGGAGATTGAGGCAGTGTTATGGGATGGGAATGTGGAGGGGAGATTGAGGCAGTGTTATGGGATGGGGGAATGTGGAGGGGAGATTGAGGCAGTGTTATGGGATTGGGGAATGTGGAGGGGAGATTGAGGCAGTGTTATGGGATGGGAATGTGAAGGAGAGATTGAGGCAGTGTTATGGATGGGGTGTGGAGGGGAGATTGAGGCAGTGTTATGGGGTGGGAGTGTGGAGGGGAGATTGAGGCAGTGTTTATGGGATGGGAATGTGGAGGGGAGATTGAGACAGTGTTTATGGGATGGGGGGAATGTGAAGGAGAGATTGAGGCAGTGTTATGGGATTGGGGAATGTGGAGGGGAGATTGAGGCAGTGTTATGGGATTGGGGAATGTGGAGGGAGATTGAGGCAGTGTCACAGGATGGGGGGAATGTGGAGGGGAGATTGAGGCAGTGTTATTATGGGATGGGAATGTGGAGGGGGAGATTGATGCAGTGTTATGGGATGGGTGGGAACGTGGAGGAGAGACTGAGGCAGTGTAACGGGATGGATTCGGGAGAAAGATTGATGGGAACGCAGAGAGGAACTTGAGGCGGTTTGATAAAAACCAGGGTATGAAGGAGGTATTGGGTGGTATTTTCACGCAGATGGTTTGTATGGTCATGATGACCATCCCGAAAGATACATTTGTAAGAGTCCTCGCTCTCTGATGAAAAGTGTGCGGACTGGAGTACCAGAGTGGCCGTGTCATTGTAAGATACCTCTACTCCACCTACCTTTGCCCACCAGCTCGTCACTCTTCTATCACACTCAATGCAACGAGTTTTTTTTTGTGTGTGTGCGCGCGCGATCCAGCGCATTGACTGAGTGAGTCTCGCGGCGGGCATGACACTGTGTGGTGCTAAGTGCTGTTTGGCTTCCGCACTCCCCCTTACTGAACGGTCAAGTGGCTGACTTGGATGATGTGTCCGCGGCACACGCCCTCCCCGTCCATCTCTCTCTCTCTCTCTCTCTCTCTCTCTCTCTCTCTCTCTCTCTCTCTCTCTCTCTCTCTCTTCTCTCTCTCCCCCACCCCCCACCCCCTCTCGCTCACTTTTTTTCTATCACCGTCCTTCCCCTGCCCCTCTCCTCTTCCGTCTCTCTCTCTCTCTCTCTCTCTCTCTCGCTCGCTCTCTCGCTCGCTCGCTCGCTCGGTCTGTCTGTCTGTCTGTCTGTCTCTCTCTCTCTCTCTCTCTCTCTCTCTCTCTCTCTCTCTCTCATGGATGAGATAGTGTTGGTTAATTAAACTGTGTGTGTGTGGTGTGAGTTTGTGTCTGTCTGTCTGTCTGTCTGTCTGTCTGTCTGTCTGTGTGTGTGTGTGTGTGTGTCTGTCTGTCTGTCTGTCAGTCTGTCTGTGTCTGTGTGAGTGTGTGTGTGTGTGTGAGTGTGTGTGTGTGTGTGTGTGTGTGTGTGTGTGTGGACAAAGAGAGACGGGAAGTGAGAAAGACCCCTAACGGCATATTACTAGACAGGCAGCTAGCAGACAGTGCCTAGAATGAACAGATAGGTTCGCTTCTTTACTTAGTGGCCAATTATAGTCACATTTTTTTGTTGTTGCGCGAACGCAAGCACGCGTGCGCGGTCATGTATGTATATGTGAATGTGTGTGTGTGTGTGTGTGTGTGTGTGTGTGTGTGTGTGTGTGTGTGTGTGTGTGTGTGTGTGTTTGCACACGTGCGAGTTTGTGTGTGTGTGTGGGGGGGGGGGGGGGGGGGGGTGGGGGGGTGCGCACGCAAGTGCGTGTGTGTTCGTGTGTGCGTTTATGTGTGTGTATGTGTGCCTGCGTGAGTGCGCGCGCGCGCGCGCGTGTGTGTGTGTGTGTGTCCATTCTTCCCCTTCTCTCTATTTCCCGTTTTTTCCCCTCGGTCTGTCTGATAGACGAGCGTTCTCCATTAATTTCAAATCCTTTCAGCTGCCTGAAGAGATTGAAGAGGAAGGGTTGGGGAAGAGGGGGGGGGAGGGGGAGGTAATCCATCAATTCCTGGGTAGTACATTCTTTATTAATCTCATGGCCATGCCCATTACCGCTTTTCAGTCCCCTACCCATACTCCGTCTCTCATTCCTAACGTCACGTGTCTCTGTCTGTCTGTCCTCTCTCTCTCTCTCTCTCTCTCTCTCTCTCTCTCTCTCTCTCTCTCTCTTCTCTCTCTCTCCTCTCTGTGTGTGTGTGTGTTTGTGTGTGTGTGTGTGTGTGTGTGTTGTGTGTTCCTGTCTTTTCCACACTCACTCTATTTCTCTTTTGTACCGTATCTCTCTCTCTCTCTCGTCTCTCTCTCTCTCTCCTCGCATTCCGTCAAGAAAATGACCACTTTGCTGATAATGTTGTTCTTCCATCGGACCCGGAGTAGAGTGTAATTCGGTGTAAAGGCGAAAATGGACTTGCCACACACTTGACAGAGGGAGGGGGAGGGGTAACCACACAGCAGAGGCAGCAAGGAGACAGACATTTCCCCCTCCCAACAGAGGGGCTCCCATTTCCCCCTCGTTGGGGGCCCTTTCGTTGGGGACCTTGTCCTGTGTCCTACTCGGATGGCAATGCTGAAAAAGGAGAGGTCTCACTACAACGACAAACTTGCTCTGTCTGGCTGACAGTGTTTAAAAAAAAAAAAAAAGGGGGGGGGGGGGGGGGGGGGAGGGCGTCTTTTATGTGAGGACCTTGTTCTGTCTAGCTGGTTAAGTTTAACGGACGGCCTTCTGCGTTCGTTCAGTCCACCAGACGGGGCTGCATGTGCTGCTGCATCTCCAGTTTTTTTGGGGGGGTTTGTTTATGTGCTGGAACTCGCTCCTCTGTCTACAGCCGTGGTATTATGGTCCGCCTGTACCTGCGAGGTGGTGGTACCACTAAATTCAGGTTGAACATCGATACCCACTTCGGAGGTTATGTCTGGCGGAAGTAACTGTATCAGGGGAGGGATGGAGGGAGTGGGGGGGGGGAGAAAGGGGCAGGGAGAGAAAGAGAGAGAGAGAGAGGGGAAGAAGGGGAGGGGGAGAGAGCGGGAGAGGGAGCGTGAGCGAGAGAACTAGGAGGGAGGAGGGAGAGAGAGGGAGAAGAGAGAGAGGAGAGAGGAGAGAGGAAGAGAGAGAGAGAGAGAGAGAGAGAGAGAGAGAGAGAGAGAGAGAGAGAGAGAGAGAGAGAGAGAACGAACGAACGGACAAAATTTTATTTTACCAGATATTGAGATAAGCGATTTAAATGCTATTTTTCCACCCAGCCCTGGGGCAAAAGGAAATAAAACAAATTAAAGATCAAATTAATGCAAATGCATAATATAAAAGGAATAAACAATGACAAGATCTTGCACAGTTCAATGCAAACTAGCTATTGCCCACACCATTGACAAATGGACGCAATAGAAAAACGTGTGAACATAGCGTACATAGAGGGAGGGGGGGGGGGGGGGGAGGGGGAGGGGGGGGGGGGGAGGGAGGGGGAGAGAGAGAGAGAGGAGAGAGAGAGAGAGAGAGAGAGATTCAGATTCATGAAAAGCCCCAGCTCCATATGAACGGAGCGTTCTTAAAATTTCAAGAAAATTGTCCTAAAATTAAAATGTACACAATCTCAATCTCAGAGTCCACCCCCAAAGCCTCCCAAGCATTCCTGGGCCCGCCATTTCATTTAGACCCGTCCCAGAAATCACTGGGTTTGTCCTTTGACCACATTCCGTCTTTTCACCGGATTGTGTCGAAATCGGTTGAATTCTTTTTGTGTGACGTTGCCAACAGACGTGGATGAAAGCATCTTCTCCTGGGGGGGTGTGTGTGTGTGTGTGTGTGGGTATGTCGGGGGGGGGGGGGGGTCGCAAGGAATGGTCACATCCAGCAACATGGTAAAAAGACAGGCAGATGTGTTTGGTTTCAAAGGCCAAAATATTAAATTCCGCATGCAAAATATCCATTTGTCATGATCTCTCAGACTACGCAAAGTGAGGTAGAGTTTGGAGAGGGGGGAGAATGGGAGGAAGAGAGAGTTGGGGGGGGGGGGAGGAGAGAGAGAAAGGACGGTGGTTTGAGACGGGGGGAATGGGTGGATGGAGGCCTGCTAAAAAAAAAACAAAAGAAAGGAAAGAATGAAAAAGAATGGGAAAAGGTCAAAGGTTGTAGCCCCTGCCCCATCCCCCCCCCCCCCCCCCCGGAAATTCCCTGACACACGCACACAAAACCATGAAGCCGTTTTTTGACGTGAGATAAACAAATCCGAACACCAGTGTAAAGCTGCTGCCGACTGATTTGATTTGTTTTCTGTCTTTATCCACGAACAGCCGAACTGAGATAAAATAAAGCAGGAGAGGAGAAGGAAGAAGATGTGCACACACGAACAAAATGTGTCTGGCACCAGCACCATAAGCCAGTTAAAGTGTTCTCCTGGGCAGTTCCACCCCGCTAGTCCCAGTGACCATCATCTAGGACCTGCCACAGTCCTAAACCAAGGATAAGGATGTAAAGAAAGTGAAAAAAAAAAAACGTTTTTCAAGCATCTGATGTGGGAAATAGATTCATTGACCAGAGGCAAATGAAACATCTTTTGTATCAACTGTTTCTGGATAACTGAAAATGTGCATCACTAAATGTCTCCAGCATGAAATAGTTGACAAAATGAGCACTGCATGGAACTCTCTCTCTCTCTCTCTCTCCTCTCTCTCTCTCTCTCTCCTCTCTCTCTGTCTGTGTGTGTGTGTGTGTGTGTGTGTGTGTGTGTGTGTGTGTGTGTGCGTCCCTCCCTCCCTCTCTCCTTCTACCTCTCCTCTCTCTCTCTCTCTCTCTCTCTCTCCCTCTCTCTCACACACCCTCTCTCTCCCCCCCCCCCCATATGTTATCGTGCCTATGTTTTTTGTGACTCCTTGCGCACCTGTAGTCAATAATAGGAGGGAGGAGATAAGAGGAGGGAGGGACGCGGGGGCTAAATCCCCATCAGTCAACTCGGGATGGGCCCTTTTAAAGCCTTCACACTTTCTGAAACCCTGCACACACGTGTGTTGTTTTGAGCACCTCCTCAACCGTCATCGTCGTTGTCATTTATTCGGTTATAACATCCAAGTGTTGTTCCCACTCTGCTGCCTTTTGCAGCCTCCACCATCGATCCTCCCAGAAACCAACACAAAAACCAAACAAAACAAACAAATTAACAACAACAAACAAGCTCGTGCACAGTGATGCTCTGCCCATGGCAGAAGGACTAGTGGTAATGCAGCGGGAAGGATAAGAATGAGCTTTTCCAGATACCTGTCATACGTTTTGTGTGGAAAACGAGCCCCAGAGAGCGTGAGTGTGGTGGTGGGGAAGATTCAAAGAAAAGAGAGATAAGGGAAGAGATGGTGGCAGGGGGGAGGGGTGGGCGTGGGTAGGAAGGTTGGCAAAAGAAGAGCGGAGGGAGGAAGGAGTCCTGGGAAATCAGCGAGGAGAAAGAACGTGTAGTGGCTGTACCTTGCGGAACTCCCAGAAATTGTCTGGGGACACAGAAGAAGCGTGTGGGATGGGAAAGAACTAGTGTATGTAGCTCTCGTTGAAGACAGACTTGCAGACTCGTTGAACGCGTGCGTTTCTTCGGGTGAAAATGAACTTCATTCCAAAGTTGATCTTCTTCGTCTCTTCTTCACATCGTCGTCTTAGGAAGAATGAAATAATGAAACTGCCTCCCACTGTTTTCTTGCTTCTCCCGTTTCTCACCGCTGTTGACTGATCTGAGTAGTCGGGGAATCGTTGATGTCTGTGACGGGTAAGACTGGTCGGGGAATCATTGACGTCTGTGACGTGTGAGACTAGAAAGGGGAATCTTTCATGACTGTGGTATGTCAGGGCTGGGACATGTGTCAAATGAAACCAACTGCAGCGTTACCGGAGCCAGACGAAAAAGCAGAAGAGCACACAAAATTAAGTGTGAAGTTACGCGGTTTCAATGAACGACACAAAACAGGACATTTTCGGCAATATGCCTTCCTCGGCGACAAAAAATAAAAACAGCACAGACATTAATATGCGCAATACTCCCCTTGTGAAGCCACTTTCTTCACAAGGGGAGTATTGCGCATGTTATGTCTGTACTGTTTTTACTTTTTTGTCGCTGAGGAAGGCATATTGCCGAAAATGTCTTGTCCTGTTTTGTGTCGTTCATTAAAACCGCGTTACTTCACACTTTGTTTTGTGTGCTCTTCTGCTTTTTTTGTCTGTGACATGTGTGCTAGAACGGTCGGGGATTGATTAGTATCTGAGTGGTGTCGGACTGGTTTGGAAGTTGTTATTGTCTGGAATGTGTGAGACTAGTCGAGGATTCTTTCATTCTGTGATGTGTGGGGTTGGCCGAAGTACCAATCAAAGTTGGCGATGTGCAACACAAGTCAGAGAGACATGAATGGTTCGTGATGAGTGACTCTGATCAGGGATTCATATGTGGTCACTGAGACCGGCCAGAGATTCATGAAAGTGTGTGATGGGGCCATGGTGGTCGGGGGATTCAGTAACGTCTGTGGTGTAGGGAGATATAGAGAGAAGTACCGGAGCTCATTCTGGCATCAACGCCCTGCTCTGTAGACTGAAGTATTGAGTGGAGGGAGCTACTAGGAGATTCCTAAACTCCTGTATTCCACGATCATCACGTTATCGTCGTGCTGATTTGATTTGTTGTGGCCTGCAAGACGGAGGTGTGGGGATCTGGAAGAGACAAGTGTGGGATGAGAGATGTGGATGAACTCAGCTCCGCCAGTCCCGTCCCGTCATCACAGCTGGTGGAGATGTTCTGGTTTGCTTGGGGTCCTCGCCGTCCCTGACAATGTGTTTTGTCTGTGTGTGCCCAGTGCCGCAGACACGACACGTCCCGACAATGTGTCTGTCTGTGTGCCCAATGCCGTGGACACGTCCCTGGCAATGTGTTTGTGTGTGCCCAATGCCGCGGACACGTCCCTGACAATGCGTTTGTGTGCTATGTGTGCCCAATGCCGCGGACACATCCCCCTGACAATGTGCTTGTTGTGTGCCCAATGTCTGACAATGTGTGCCCAATGCCGCGGACACATCCCTGACAATGCGTTTGTCTATGTGTGCCCAATGCCGCGGACACATCCCTGACAATGCGTTTGTCTATGTGTGCCCAATGCCGCAGACACGTCCCCCTGACAATGCGTTTGTCTGTGTGTGCCGTCCCAATGCCGCGGACACATCCCTGACAATGCGTTTGTCTATGTGTGCCCAATGCTGCGGACACGTCACTGACAATACGCGTTTTGTCTATGTGTGCCCAATGCCGCGGACACGTCACTGACGACAGTGGCTTGCTTCACAATGTCCAGCTGACATGACATCTGTCTGGAGCAGTTTAGTGGTGACAACACAGGCACACGTACGCGCGCGCGCGCGTTCCTGCACGCACGCACACACACACACGCACGCACGCACACGCACACACGCACACACACACACACCACACACGCGCGCGCGCGCGTACACACACACACACACACACACACACACACACACACACACACACACACACACACACACACACACACACACACACACCAAAGCAGATGTTTATGCAGCGTGCACCAGTACCTTGAAACACACAATTGATGCGCCCACCAAGCTCGCAGACTAAACAGCTTCCAGATATATAGTCTGGGACGCATCCTCCTCTGTGTACAGCACAGGCGCGTAGCGGTGCCAGAAATACCGGGGTCCTTTTCTAGAGGGCAGCCGGAGTGTTCCAGTGACATCGATGGCGATGCGGTCTTTCCTTGTTGTGTGTGTCGTCTTCTGGCTGACACGCTGGTGGTCGTTTAATTAAGGAGAAGGCTGGGTTGTTCGTGGTATGAGTGAAGACTGTGGTGACATCGGTCGCAATAGTTTTGTCAGTTTTGTCCAATAACTTAAAGGAGAAGTCAGAAAGATGGATGGACTTTCTCTGTCGTAGGGTTGGCCATGGCAAGAGAGAGAGAGACAGACAGACGAAATCATCCATCTCCGGGAGAGAGAGAGAGAGAGGACAGAGACAGACAGACAGACAGACAGAAGAAATCATCTTGTATCTGGAGAGAGAGACAGACAGACAGATAGACAGGCAGGCAAGCAGGCAGGCAGAAGAAACGATCCATCACCACTGTGAACCTTCTCTTTCCCCTGCATTCAGTTTTGTTGGGTTTTATTCAAATCCACACCCACATAGGTAACACACAGGTACGGGGAGATACACCAGACGGGGAGATAAACCCATGCCAGGAGAGTGGGCTGGAACATCTCCGACTCGACGCTGACAACACCCAACACGACCACACGTCAAGACGAGCCGCTGAAGTACCAGCAGATTTGCTGCAGGCCGCCCGCCCGGCGGGGCTCTACCGTGCCGCGTCTGGCACCGTCTGTGCCGCCTGTTCACCGTGTGATGTTTGTTGTACCTGCAGCCTGCATCACTTGAGGAATGGCCTGGCTGCTGCATGGAGGGAGGGGGGGGGGGGGGGGGGGGGGGGGGGGGGGGGGGCGTAATCAGCCAAACACTTGTCGGGGGGGGGGGGGGTGGGTCTTGATCTCTCTCTCTCTCTCTCTCTCTCTCTCTCTCTCTGTCTCTCTCTCTCTCTCTCTCTCTCTCTCTCTTCTCTCTCTCTCTCTCTCTCTCTCCTCTCTCTCTCTCTCTCTATGTGTCTATGTGTGTGGGTGTGTGTTTTGTGGGGGAAGGGGAGATGGGGTGTATGTATTGGTGGGAGGGAGGGAGGGGGCGGGGCAGGAGGGGGGTGGGAAGGGGGGGGTACTAACAGGCAAACGTAACACTTACTTAATACACACCGCTTCCCCCAGATAGCTCTTTCTGGGTCTTGGCTGGGGGGCATTGTTTGGGGCATCCAGCCAAACACTCTTGACTTCGTTCTGGGTCTACTGACCTCTCTATCTCTCTCTCTCTCTCTCTCTGTCTGTCTGTCTCTCTCTCTCTCTCTCTCTCTCTCTCTCTCCTCTCTCTCTGCATCTCTCTATGTCTGTGTGTGTGTTGTGTATGTTGTCGTGTGTGTGGTGTGTGTTGTGTGTTGTGTGTGTGTGTGTGTGTGTGTGTGGCAGGGAAGGGGAGATGGCGTGTATGTATTGGTGGAGGGAGGGAGGGGGCGGGCAGAGGAGGGGTGGGAAGGGTGGGGAGAGGGCCCCGGCTCAGTACTAACAGGCAACGTAACACTTACTTAATACACACCGCTCCCCCAGATGGCTCTTTCTGCTGCCCACAACTCTCTGGCTGGGGAGCATTGTTTGGGGCATGTCCACGTCTGTCGGTTGTTGCCGTGTGGAGAAGACCTGACTATCTGTCGAACATTCACTCGTCAGTTTTGTACAATGCATTATACAAGCGGTTTCTCTGCATCATCTTCGGTTGTTTTTTTGTTTGTTTGTTTGTTTTGTGTGTGTGTGATTTGCGTTTGGGTTTTGTTCTATGTCACCTTGCCACAGTCACAGTCGAGTTAGGCTTACCGGAGAGTCCGCTGACCTGAGCCAGACCTTACTCCCAGCCTGAGCCAGACCTTACTCCCAGCCTGAGCCAGCCAGAGCTTACTCCCAGCCCAGACCTGAGCCAGACCTTACTCCCAGCCAGCCTGAGCCAGACCTTACTCCCAGCCTGAGCCAGACCTTACTCCCAGGCCAGCCTGAGCCAGACCTTACTCCCAGCCTGAGCCAGACCTTACTCCCAGCCTGAGCCAACGCCTGTCCCGCCTGGTGAGGGGTTTGGAACATGGTCCACAAACACTCCTTGGGGGAATAGAAGCTTGTGCCCCCTCCCCTCCCCTCCCCCTCCATTTCCGCGTCCCAATCACATAGAGCGCGTGAGTTTGGGGCACGTGCCTTTGTTTCAGTCAGCAAGGTGTCCCTGGATCATGCCTCAAATCACGCCCCGGGGAATAGTCTTGGAACAGGTTGGAGGGGGGGGGGGGGGGGAGTTCTGGTCCAGGTCTAGAATCACCCCCACCCACCCAGCCCTCAAAGGTGCATCGCGCTGTGATTGACGTGTTTGGGACACATTGAGAATTTCAAAGGAAGGAGGGGGGGGGGGGGGGGGGGGGGGGGGGGGGGTGATTTTGGAACAAAGGGGAGGTCAGTCTGGATGTACTGTCCAGGGGTGACTCACCTGCCGGGCAGTGACGTCAGGCATGGAGTGTTCAGGGAACGATGCATATGCCTAGCAGTGACTGGTGGGTGAAGTGTGTGTGTGTGTGTGTTGTGTGTGTGTGTGTGTGTGTGTGTGTGTGTGTGTGCGCGCGCGTGTGTATGTGTGTGTGTGTGTGTGCGTGCGTGCGTGCGCGCTGTGTGTGTGTGTGCGCGCGCGCTGTGTGTGTGTGTGTGTGTGTGTGTGTGTGTGTGTGTGTGGGTGGTGGGTGTGTGGGCGCGCGCGCTGTGTGTGTGTGTGTGTGTGTGTGTGCGTGCGTGCGTGCGTGCGTGCGCGCGCGGGCGCGCATGTGTGTGTGTGTGTGTGTGTGTGTGGAAAGGGAGGGGGGGGGGTCAGTTCCCAAATCAGCCTGTGTGCAGACTGGCTACCGTTGAAGGTCTTGTAACTCATGTCAGCCTCGGCACGCATCAAGATACTTGGAGAGATGATGGGCACCGCTAACCTTTGCACACCGAAATGCCGCAATTAACATTGGGATAACAACAACACCGATGTTCGTGTGTCTCTTGTGGCACTCCCCACGAACTGTGGTTTTCTAGGATTCTTTTTTTTTTTATCCATTTTTCCCGAAAGGAGCTGAATTTACTAGACTTGCATGTGGCTTCTCACCTCTACCGAGGTCTATGTCTTCTACAAAGATACACCAGGGAGACCTGTCATGGGTCCGGGTCCCCTTTCAGGGGGTTTCCTGTTATAAACCAGTCTGTCTGGTATCGACCTCAAGGTCCCTGGCGCCAGGCATTTTGGGGAGCACCCTATCTTTCTTTTGCCTTGGGGTGAAGGTTTACATAGTGCATGACCAAACCAGTCCCTATGTCTGTATTTCTCATCCGGTCGTGAACCTTCATTTAGTTTACCTATGATTTGTTACTCGCACAGAGGTATTATAGACGCTGTGGGCAGATGGGTGCGGTGTCGCAGGGAGCGATGCGTGCCAAGGGAGGGAATGCACGCGTGGTTGCAGCTGGCTCAGGAGATTGTTGTCAGTGAAGACAAAAGTATGCGCACCAAGCATGGTGGCGTTTCCCACACATGAAACTCGAAGGCGAGCATTTCACACTTCATGCTGCCGTCTTTTTTTTTTTTTTTCTTCCATATTCCGCTTGGTTGGCCTTGCAGGTGGTGATGGATCCAAAAGTATTGTGAAAAGATGGCATTTGTTTTGCAGTTTGGCCTCTTTACATATCTGCAATTTGACCTCTTACATATCTCTGGATGCCATGGGCCTGTCGACTACCTGCGCTACCTTCCATTGGATGACGCAAACAACAAGGAATGACGTCACGTTCCAGACCTTCTATAGAAAATCTCGTTTTCCTGACAAAGATGTTGCACAATGCCATGGGTTGTGACTTTCCTGCTTGCTTTCCCACGGAGTCCCCTGGATGCTGCTCCGGGCATGCGTTTCTCTCTCACTGGCCAGACCCCCCCCCCCCCCCCCCCCCCCCCCCCCCCCCATCACTGTTGAGGTCTTCACGTTTCTTCTCTACAGCTGTGTAGCGCGATGAGAGAGAAGCTCGAGTTCCAGCCAGCATTCCTTCAGTGTATCTATCTGTCTACCGGAGCGGTGGCCGGCACTGCTGGAGCTGGTGCTGTGTTCTTCACCTTCATCCTCCCAGGCCCACCGAGTGGCCTGTTGGCGGACATGGAGGAAGTGACTTGTTTCTGCCTCCTCCGGGTGCACCGTTCCCCTGAACTGTCTCCGCGGTGAGCTATGGCTGAGCAGCGAGATAACGCTGGTCCTGCAGCATTCTTCCGCGACGGGCTGACGTCCTTTATTGACTCTGCTTGCAGACTATCTCTCAGAAAGCTTTGTTTCAGCCTGGAGAGAACTCTCTCACACCCTCTCTCTCTCTCCCAGAACAATGAGTTACTGCGAGAAGCTGGCGGTTGGGGTGGTTCAGCGTCCTCTTATCCCCCACCTTCCGCCGGCTCCGTGACTGTGACATGAGAGAGTGTGTGTAAAAATGGCTCCGTGACTGCCATGATAGAGTGTGTATAAATCATGGCTCCGTGACTGCGACATGATAGAGTGTGTATAAAATCATGGCTCCGTGACTGCGACATGATAGAGTGTGTGTAAATCATGGCTCTCCGTGACTGCGAAATGGTAGAATGTGAAACCATGGGCTACCAACTGACCTGACATGCCTCCCTGCAGACCACACCACACGGGCCGTCAGCTTCTCCCCTGGCCCCTCCGAAAGGTCAGCAGGGCACCCAGATATTCTCTCCCCTTGACCAGTACGTGATGGAGCACAGGCCAGCTCCGCCGCCCAACGCTGTTGTAAGGCTCCCAGCGTTGCCGTCTGGCGTGCCGTTTGCACCGAGAAGGCCACACGAAAAAGAAAAAGAAAAAAAAAAAAGAAAAAGGTGCCTCACAAGCAATAAATCTGCAGAGCGGGAGGAGATTCATCCATTCTCAGTATCATAGTGTTTTGTGATCGGTTTGTTCAGGGGGGAAAAAAAGTATGGTTGACATTAGTTTTCTCCCTTTGTGAGAGAGAGCCAATCAGTTCGCTTTCCTCTGCTTGTCAGCATCCCCACGTGTGAGCAACATCAATCCGGTCTCTTGTGTGCACTGGATAACCTCCCCTTTCGGGGGTAAAACGCAGATCAGAATCATTAATTCCGTCATTTTTTTTTTTCTCCTGCTTTTAATAAACCACGCCACATATTTAAATTGCGTGTTTTTTGGTTTGCATAATGATGCCCCTTTCTTCCTCTCTGGAACGACTTCAGGGGGCTGAAACGGCTGATGAAACGTGCGTTCTCTCCCTTGGTCGTTGTCTTTTGGCCGGTGGTGCTTGCCGGGATAATAAACAGGCGTGTGTTATTTGTGGTCAGGCTGTGCCCTGGGCAGAAGAAAGTTACGGGCAGATATGATTAATCCGATGTCTTCCTGTCTGTGCTGGAATCTTTTAGGGGTTTTTTTTTCCCGTAGAATATTGCACTGTTGTTGAAGGCAGTGTTTTTTTTTTTTCCTACAGTATGGCTGCCCTCTTTCCTTTACTGCTGCAATACTGCTGACTGCCGAAAATGCAATGTGTGGATACCTGTTGTGTCTTTCAGTGTGAAGTGTACCCCTGCTTCCTGACAATTCCGTGTTCCTAATTTCTCTCTTTTCTGCCACTTCCTTTGACTTTTAATCACATTTCCACGTTTGTTTGTTTTTCATTTGTTTGGGGGGGGGGGGGGGGGGCGGTCCTTTTTTTCCGGTCTATGTACTGGATTTTTTTTTTTTTTTTTTACATTTTTATCTCTTTCCAGTGTATTGCATGCCAGTGTGTTTGCGCGCGCACGCGCGCGCGCGTGTGTGCGTGTGTGTGTGTGTGTGTGTGTGTGTGTGTGTTGTGGGCTGACTGTGTGTTATGTGTGTTTGTCTGATGTGTGTGTTATGTGTGTTGTCTGATGTGTGTTGTTATGTGTGTCTCTGATGTGTGTGTTTATGTGTGTGTCTGATGTGTGTTGTCTTGATGTGTGTGTGTTGATGTGTGTGTTATGTGTGTTGTTATGTGTGTTGTGTGGTTATGTGTGTTGTCTGATGTGTGTGTTATGTGTATTGTCTGATGTGTGTGTTATGTGTGTTTGTCTGGTGTGTGTTTTTATGTGTGTTGCAGGTGTCTGATGTGTTGCAAACGGCGGGTGTGGTGGACTGTCTGTGTGCGTGTGATATGTGATGTGTGTTGTCTGATGTGTGTGACATGTCATGTGCGTGATATGTGGTGCGTTATCTGATGTATGTGATGTGCGTGATATGTGATGTGTGTTGTCTGATGTGTGTGATATCTGATGCGTGTGATGTGTGATATGTGGTGTGTTATGTGATGTGTGTGATATGTGATGCGTTGTCTGATGATGTGTGTGTGATGTGTGATGTGTGATGTGGGGAGGCATGTTCAGGCGGGCGGGGGAGGGTGCTGTGAGCGGGGTGTGGGCTGGGGGGGGGGGGTGTTACAGGCGGGGGAGAACGTGCTGTGAGCGGTGTGTGGGCTGTCTGATGTGTGTGATGTGTGATGTGTGGCTATATCTATGTGTTGCAGGGGGGGGGGGGGGGGGGCTAGAGACGTGCGGTGAGCGGTGTGTGGGCTGTCTGCTGTGTGTGATGTGTGATGTGGGCTATGTGTGTTACAGACGGGGGAGAAACATGCTGTGAGATGTGTGTGTGGGCTGTGTGTGATATGTGATGTGGGCTATGTGTGTTGCAGGCGGGGGAGAGACGTGCTGTGAGCGGTGTGTGGGCTGTCTGCTGTGTGTGATGTGATATGTGATGTGGGCTCTGTGTGTTGCAGGCGGGGGAGAGACATGCTGTGAGCGGTGTGTGGGCTGTCTGAGTCACGTGCCCTGCGGGTCCCCTCATCTCCTGGATCCTGTTGTGCTGGGCCTGGGGCCCTGGCTGGCAGTGTCCTGGTCGGCGTCAGGAAGACTCGCAAACCTGCTGCATGACGACCACATGTGAGTGACTACCCCCCACCCCCACCCCCAGGATCCCACCCAGCCCCCCCCACCCCCCCCCCCACCCCCCCCCCCCCCACCAGCCCCCATCCCCCCCCCCCACTCCCATCCCCACCCAGCCTCATCAACCACCCCCCACCTCCCATCCCCACCCAGCCTCATCCCCCCTTCACCCCCCATCCCCCCCAGCCCATCACCACCCCCCCACATCCATCCACCCCACCCAGCCTCATCACCAACCTCCCCCCCCCCCCCCCCCCCCCCACCACTCCCATCCCACCCAGCCTCATCTCACCCCCTCCCCATCCCCCCACCATCCCCACCCCCACCCACCCCTACCCCACCCACCCCACACCCCCCCCACCATCCCCACCAGTCATCACCACCTCCCCGCCTGGCCAATAAGTCTTCCCTTCTAACCCCATAACCATACATCCCCACCAAAACAAGATCACCACCCCACCCCCCCCCCACCAAGCAAAGTCTCATCGCGCGGGGTCGTCCTTCACCCTCACACCCTTCACCGCCGCGCGCGCGTGCTGCGCGGGTGTGTGGTGTGTGTGTGGAGTGTGTGTGTGTGGTCAGAGGAGGTGATGAGCCGCTTTTGATGAACCATTTCCCTTTCTTTTCTTTTTTCTAGTTCTGTTTTTCTGTCGGGACGGAAAAGAGTTGGGGTGTTTTTTGTTTTGTTTTCGTTGTTGCTGTTTTGGTTTTGTATGGGGTGAGTGGGGTGGGGAAGAAGAAGAATGGGATGGATGAATGGGAGAGAGAGATGAAGGGTATTGCACACACACACGCACACACACCACACACACACACACACACACACCACACACACACGGACACATAAAACGCGCACGTGCCACACACACACACACACACACAACACACACACACACGGACACATAAAACGCGCACGTGCACACACACACACACAAACACACACACCACACACACACACACACAACCACACACACACACAAATACACGCGCACACGCACAAATGCACGCTCACAACATGCACAAAAACACGGACACACACACACACACACACACACACACACACACACACACGCAACGCACGCACGCACGCACGCACGCACGCACGCCACACACACACACACACACACACATGCACACAACACATGCACACACACGCAGATACACCATGCGCACGCAACACACAACACACACATACACACCGACACAACACACACACCACACACACACACACACACACAGTTGAACACAGTCTCTCACATCTCTCTCTCTCTCTCTCTCTCTCTCTCTCTCTCCTCTCAAATCTGACTGTGACGGCCCCAGCAGTCTGGCAGTATGTATCATCAATCTCCTGCCACTCACTGCTGGACGTCTCCCTTACAACACACGACACGTCCACATAGATACAGAGTTTAAAGCAGAGAGAGAGAGACGAATGAGAGAGAGAGAGAGAGAGAGAGAGGAATGGAGAGATGAGAGAGAGAAGAGAGAGAGATGAGAGAGAGGAAGAAAGAAGAATCAAGAAAGAAAAAAATAACTTCTCTGGACACCGACCCCGTCCCTCCCCCTCCTCCCCTCCCGAACTCTTCCCTACCCCTACCCCCCGCTCCTCTCCCTTCCTCCCCCCTCTCCCCCCCACCCCCCCCCCCCCCCGACCCCGTCACCCCCCACTCCCTCACTCCCTGGAACCTGAAAACGAACAGAACCAAGTGCCATCACCAATACACACCACAGTACAGGCGGCTGACAAGACAAGA
>JADBJO010001203.1:90000-140000 GCA_016801955.1 Conus betulinus | reverse complement strand
GTATACGTTTTAACCCTCTGCCTACCACATGACTTGTGCTATATATGCCTTGGCAAGGGAAGTATATGCCATGGCAAGGGAAGTAACTCACAATTAAAAATTTCGTTTTTATTCCCCAATTACACACGTTTGATGAAAAAAATGCCAAAAACAGCACTCCATCCAAAACAGCCATTTTTCTTTCCATATGTAGTGAACTGGTATATGGGGGAAAAAAAACGATCAGACTAATTTTACATCAGAGTTCTTGGCACTGTAAGAATATTTCCGGAATTCACTGGAACCACAGAATGTCATGGATTAGGAAGGAGGACATAGTGATCTGATTGTCCATGTCCAAACATAGTACTGAAAATGGAACCTCCTCTCCCTCCCCACCCCTTTCCCTGTCACTCCACCACCTCTTTTTTTTTTTTTTTTTGCAGGGGTGAGGGTGGGGGGGGGGGGGGGAGCACATTTCATTGATTCTGAGAATAAGTTCTCTAAAAGTTTTATGTAATCTCTCCCTTCCCTCCCCCCCCCCCCCCCCCTCCTCCACCCCTTCTCCCCATCACCCAATCACCTCTCCCCACACCTCTACCTCTTGCCATCTGAACAACTTTTTTTTTTAAATTTTTAAGCCACGATCAACCTCAAAAAAAGAAAGAAATGTGACCTCCCTTCCCTCTCCCCTTCCCCCCCCCCCCTCCCCCCAATCTCCTGGATAGAATGATCTGCCCCTGAGCACTGCCCCTGAAGCCTGGCAGACCCAGTCAGTCTGGGTTTGTGTGGTGCCAGCCGTGAGGAGGCTGGAGATGTGTGATGAGGGAGGAGGAGGGGAGGAGAGGCGGGGGGGGGGGGGGGGGGGCATTAGGATAAATCATGGCTGTGATCAGCCAGTCTGTCATGGGTGGTGTGGGGTGGCCCAAAAATGATACATCACTCTGCCTCCAGTCAACAGCTAGAAGAAGAAAAAAGAAAAAATCTCCTGCCTCTGCCAAGGTTACTCTAATTTTTTTGGCGTCATCCTTCCTGTTTATTGTTATATGTTGACATGGACATGGAAAGGGGGTGGGGGTGGGGGGGATGAGGGTTGGGAAGGAGAGGCGTTCATCCAGTTTGTGTGTGTGTATTTGTTTGGAATGCACTCATCATAGGTGTGTGTGTCTGTGTGTGTGTGTGTGTGTGTATGTGTGTGCATATGTAAGTGGGCGTGAGCAAGATTGCGTATGTATTCATGTGCCTCATTTGTGAGGGAAGCGGGGGGGAGGTGAAGTGGGGAGGGAAGAATGGTAGCTGGGGTGGGGGAGGGGGGAAGGAAGGGAAGAAGGACTGGTTAAATGTTTGCTTCTGAAAGCCCTGTCAACAAAGACACCAGAACAGATGGAAAGTGCCATGGAGTTGAAACAGAGAGAATGACAGGTTCTGCGAGTGATGCAGTGACAGATGGCTGACTGAGGCAGTGATGGCTGACTGAGGCAGCGAGAGATGGCTGACTGATGCAGTGATAGCTGACTGATGCAGTGATAGCTGACTGACTGATGCAGTGATGGCTGACTGAGGCAGTGATAGCTGACTGAGGCAGTGATAGCTGACTGAGGCAGTGATAGCTGACTGAGGCAGTGATGGCTGACTGAGGCAGTGATGGCTGACTGATGCAGTGATAGCTGACTGAGGCAGTGATGGATGACCGATGCAGTGATGGCTGACTGAGGCAGTGATGGATGACTGATGCAGTGATGGCTGACTGAGGCAGTGATGGATGACTGATGCAGTGATAGCTGACTGATGCAGTGACAGATAGCTGACTGAGGCAGTGATAGCTGACTGATGCAGTGACAGATAGCTGACTGAGGCAGTGATAGCTGACTGATGCAGTGACAGATAGACTGACTGAGGCAGTGATAGCTGACTGAGGCAGTGAGAGATAGCTGACTGATGCAGTGATGGCTGACTGAGGCAGTGATGGCTGACTGATGCAGTGATAGCTGACTGATGCAGTGATGGCTGACTGATGCAGTGATAGCTGACTGAGGCAGTGAGAGATAGCTGACTGAGGCAGTGAGAGATAGCTGACTGATGCAGTGATAGCTGACTGATGCAGTGATGGCTGACTGAGGCAGTGATGGCTGACTGAGGCAGTGATAGCTGACTGATGCAGTGATGGCTGACTGATGCAGTGATGGCTGACTGAGGCAGTGATGGCTGACTGAGGCAGTGATGGCTGACTGAGGCAGTGATATGAGCTGACTGATGCAGTGATAGCTGACTGAGGCAGTGATAGCTGACTGATGCAGTGATGGCTGACTGAGGCAGTGATAGCTGACTGATGCAGTGATAGCTGACTGAGGCAGTGATGGCTGACTGATGCAGTGATAGCTGACTGAGGCAGTGATAGCTGACTGATGCAGTGATGGCTGACTGAGGCAGTGATAGCTGCCTGATGCAGTGATGGCTGACTGAGGCAGTGATAGCTGACTGATGCAGTGATGGCTGACTGATGCAGTGAGAGATGGCTGACTGATGCAGTGATAGCTGACTGATGCAGTGATGGCTGACTGATGCAGTGAGAGATGGCTGACTGATGCAGTGATAGCTGACTGATGCAGTGATAGCTGACTGATGCAGTGATGGCTGACTGAGGCAGTGATGGCTGACTGATGCAGTGATAGCTGACTGAGGCAGTGAGAGATAGCTGACTGAGCAGTGATAGCTGACTGATGCAGTGATAGCTGACTGAGGCAGTGACGGCTGACTGAGGCAGTGAGAGATAGCTGACTGAGGCAGTGATGGCTTACTGAGGCAGTGATAGCTGACTGAGGCAGTGAGAGATAGCTGACTGATGCAGTGATGGCTGACTGAGACAGTGATAGCTGACTGATGCAGTGATGGCTGACTGAGGCAGTGAGAGATGGCTGACTGAGGCAGTGATGGCTGACTGATGCAGTGAGAGATAGCTGACTGATGCAGTGATGGCTGACTGATGCAGTGATAGCTGACTGATGCAGTGATGGCTGACTGAGGCAGTGATGGCTGACTGAATGCAGTGATAGCTGACTGAGGCAGTGAGAGATAGCTGACTGAGGCAGTGAGAGATAGCTGACTGAGGCAGTGATAGCTGACTGAGGCAGTGATGGCTGACTGATGCAGTGATGGCTGACTGAGGCAGTGAGAGATAGCTGACTGAGGCAGTGATGGCTGACTGATGCAGTGATGGCTGACTGATGCAGTGATGGCTGACTGATGCAGTGAGAGATAGCTGACTGATGCAGTGAGAGATAGCTGACTGATGCAGTGAGAGATGGCTGACTGATGCAGTGAGAGATGGCTGACTGATGCAGTGATGGCTGACTGATGCAGTGATAGCTGACTGATGCAGTGAGAGATAGCTGACTGATGCAGTGAGAGATAGCTGACTGATGCAGTGAGAGATAGCTGACTGATGCAGTGATGGCTGACTGATGCAGTGATAGCTGACTGATGCAGTGATGGCTGACTGATGCAGAGAGAGATGGCTGACTGATGCAGTGATGGCTGACCGATGCAGTGATGGCTGACTGATGCAGAGAGAGATGGCTGACTGATGCAGTGATGGCTGACTGATGCAGAGAGAGAGAGATGGCTGACTGATGCCATGATGGCTGATCGATGCAGAGAGAGATGGCTGACTGATGCAGGGAGAGATGGCTGACTGATGCAGAGAGTGATGGCTGACTGATGCAGAGAGAGATGGCTGACTGATGCAGGGAGAGATGGCTGACTGATGCAGAGAGAGATGGCAGACTGATGCAGAGAGAGAGATGGCTGACTGATGCAGTGAGAGATGGCTGACCGATGCAGAGAGAGATGGCTGACTGATGCAGTGAGAGATGGCTGACTGATGCAGTGAGAGATGGCTGACCGATGCAGAGAGAGATGGCTGACTGATGCAGAGAGAGATGGCTGACTGATGCAGAGAGAGATGGCAGACTGATGCAGAGAGAGAGAGATGGCTGACTGATGCAGAGAGAGATTGCTGACTGATGCAGAGAGAGATGGCAGAGAGAGAGAGCTGATGACTGACTGATGCAGAGCGAGATGGCTGACTGATGCAAGTGATAGCTGACTGATGAAGTGAGAGATGGCTGACTGAGGCAGTGAGAGATGGCTGACTGAGGCAGTGAGAGATGGCTGACTGATGCAGTGTGTCATGGCTGACTGAAGCGATGACTGATGACTGATGATGCTTCATTCTCTGTGCAGGCCCAGGACATCCTCATCTGCTATGGCGTCACCCTGCTCTCCGCCATCTTGGTCGTCATTAGTTTGGTGAGTCCACCCTCACAGTGAGGTAGAGGAGTTGACATTGTGTGTGTGTGTGTGTGTGTGTGTGTGTGTGTGTGTGTGTGTGTGTGTGTGTGTTTTTGTTTCCTAGAAATCGTACAAGGGCTTTCCCTGAAGATGGAGTATGGCTGCCTTAATGGCGGGATAAAAAAAAATGGTCATGCACACAAAACTTCACTACCTTTGTTGGGCAAATGGGATTTATACTTGCCTGTCGATACGGAGAGTTCTGCAGGAGCTTCAGCCTGCGTATGCAGATGAAGAAGAAGTACAACGGCTGTTGATTATGGCTTAATTATGGTTTTAGTTGGAATTTGTGTGTGTGTGTGTGTGTGTGTGTGTGTGTTTGTTTAGTAATGTCAATGGACAGTTTTGTTTACAGATATCAGTCTTATTTGGATGCAGTCCTTGCACTAACAGACAGTTTAGGTCTTTTTGTTTTGTTTTTTTTTTTTTTTTTTTTTCGCATAATATTTAACAGTCACACTGGAAATGTTACATACAGGCAATGTTTGAATTAAGGCACAGTTTAAACCTTCAATGCAGTCAGTTACTACAGGAATATACGTATTTATTGAAGAACTTGAATATTCAAGGCAGTCAGCAGTCACAACATATGATGTGTTTATACAAGGGATCACTTCTTACCATTAATGATAACTGAATGATGAAATTTCCTTTCAGAATGTGTCTTTGATATGTGCGTTGCTCACATCTAATTATTACATGGTTAGTTTTGTGGTTGGGCAAATTTCCCATACATATGATGGCACTTGCTCATCAACAGGTGCATTTTCCTGATCTGCCTGAGCGCCAACATTACCCACCTGCGAGACAACCGCTTCGCCGCTCTCAGCAGCTACGAGTCGGACGAAGACCACAACTCGAAACACGCCATGCTGGACACCAACATGTAGTGGGGCTCCCCCGGCAGCAGCCACTGGGCTAACAGCACAGCAGACAGCCGGCCAATGGTGCACAGGACTGATCCCACCCCCCCCCCACCCCACACACCACTTCAACCTAAAGGATGATGGGAGGTAGACCTGAGGTCAAAGGTTCACATTGCAATCCCATGGCAGCTGTTTTAGCCCCTCCAGTTCATCCCTCGCCCCCCCCCCCCCCCCCCCCCCCCCCCCCCCCCATTTCACCCCACTCCCTCGCCTGTTGGCCACAGTGGGTAGGTGTGGGTTATCAGCCATCAATACCCAAGATTTTTTCTGTCCTTTTTTGTTTTCTTTTTTTGTTTGTTGACAGTGAGGAGGAGAGGAGGGAGGGAGGGAGCAGCATTTTGTTTCTGAAAGGTGTTGATTGATTCAGATCACTGACATTGTGCGTGTGTGTCTGCTGCTTTTGACCAAGGGGTAAAACAAACCATTACGCATCTCTTTGATGTTACAACACACTGCGACACTCTTTGGAGAGCCCTTCTGTGCTCGGTCTTGACAGCAAATTTGCCTTTGTCCTTCATGCATGTGTTCAGACACACACACACACACACACGCACATGCACACACACTTGCATGCACCACACACACACACACACACACACACACACACACACACACTTATACACACACACATACTCACACACGTACACACACACACACACACACACACACACACACACACACACACACACACACACACACACACACACACACTCACACACACACACTTGCAGTTCCCGCCTTGTGGACAGTGATGTTACTTTTATATGTCCAACAAGCTTCAAATAAAAGTGATACGA
Source organism: Conus betulinus (assembly GCA_016801955.1). Taxonomy (NCBI): domain Eukaryota; kingdom Metazoa; phylum Mollusca; class Gastropoda; order Neogastropoda; family Conidae; genus Conus; species Conus betulinus. The sequence goes on along the minus strand of JADBJO010001203.1, from coordinate 133,948 downwards.
TTGTAAGGCAGTTACAAGCAATGACCAAAAAATGAATAATGAATAAAAACGACAGCTATAGGCGAGTGCCTTTAATAGAAAATGAATGACCCCAACATAAAAAAGACACCGAGTGGCATGAAGACTGATGCCAGGAAAGCCAGTGAAAGGTGACATATATCATCACAAACACTGCCCCCACTCGTCTTTTTTCTTTGTTGTGATTCAGCGCATCCAGTCAATCTGGAATACTGTCTGTCATTCCCCAGATGCGTGTGTCTGCTTCAGCAAAGAAGCCCTGCAGTCTCCTTGCAGTCAGGCCACAGGTTGTCATGAAAGCTGCCCTTAAAGCATCATCTCAGAGAACACACAGAAGCCCTGCAGTCTCCTTGCTGTCAGGCCACAGGCTGTCATGAAAGCTGCCCTTAAAGCATCGTCTCAGAGAACACAGAAGCCCTGCAGTCTCCTTGCAGTCAGGCCACAGGTTGTCATGAAAGCTGCCCTTAAAGCATCGTCTCAGAGAACCTGAATGTACATGCATGGCCAAGAAAAACTGGGGGATTTTTGGCTCAGTTGTCCTGCTGTAGGTGTGCTGTCCCCCCATTTGGGGTACATTTAAGTACAAACACAAAATGAAATTTGTTCTTTCAGAATTTGAACGGGCTGGGAAAGTTTTTTTTATGCCACATTCAGGGCACAGGTGGCACTAGTCCTAGCTGTCTGAACATTTTAAATGTTCATGGCATCAGAAAAAAGGAGAATGTTTGAATTGCATGGCCCTTGTTTACCCGTCTCAGGCGTACTTGTATCATCGGTCAGACTGATACACTGCCTCACGTTGTTCCTAAGAGCTGTACATAGAAAGTTGTAGATGTCGGTCAAAGCTTCATGTGTGAACACACAAACAATATTTGGAGATGCAGTTACTCTTCCTTTTCTTTTTTTTTTTTTTTTTTTTTTTTTTAGTTTTGTTTTGTTTCGATTTGATTCTTTAATTATCGCATATTGTGTACAGTCCGTTGTTGATCTGTGTTAAGAATGTGCACCAGTGTATGCATATGGAAGTGTGTAGGAATGCCTGTTTCTGTGTGAGGATGCTGTGTTTATAATGCGAGCTGAAGGGTTCTAGATACTTTGCTGTTAGGATACCTGCTTGGCACACAGATCTGGTGTCAGTGTTACAGACCAGTGAAGTGCACTGTTAGGGCACCTGCTTGGCACACAGATCTGGTGTCACTGACCAGTGAAGTGCACTGTTGGGCACCTGCTTGGTACACAGATCTGGTGTCAGTGTTACAGACCAGTGAAGTGCACTGTTAGGGCACCTGCTGGCACACAGATCTGGTGTCAGTGTTACTGACCAGTAAGTGCACTGTTGTGTAAGGTAACATGATCATGGGCAGGAAAAGGAATGTGTCTCAAGAGTACAAAAATAGAAGATGTACAGCAAGAGGCACTGGGTCCATTGATCCATCAGCTGTGTAACATACCAGTAGAAGGAGATTGAGAGGGTATTGTCCACTAGCAAAGACTTTGTTTTGACCACGACAACCAACACATTGTGAAGTGCTGTTCCTCTGCATGGCAGTGATCTCTAGTCAATGCCCTAGTCCACCTGCTGCAGTGGTCAGTTGGATTGCTGCACAGTCCACTGACCACAAAGAGGGCAGGCTGGAGTTTTTTTCAACACAAATACTCTGTAGTCCCCAGATCATCATAAAGAGGGCAGGCTGGAGTTTTTTTTCAACACAAATACATTCTTTAGTCCCCAAATCATCATAACGAGGGAAGGCTGGAGTTTTGTTCAGCACAAATACACTCTTTTAGTCCCCAAATCGTCATGTGGGTAACCCGAAATCTGGACAGTCCAAAAGGAAAATTTCAGACCCTGTAACTTCCATTTTTGAACATACTCAGCTGACTCTGTCTCATTTTCCGTCAGTCATAAGGGGGTTTGTTCTAAAAGGAGAAGAATGGTGGTTTTTGTTTATTTGTTTGTCTTTTTTAATTACTTGCTCTGTATCAAGTCCCTTGTATTCCTGTTAAATTGAAGCAACTTCCTTGTGCCCAGTTAACCAGTTTCTCATACATCCAGTTCTCTTTTCACATCATGTGCATGTCCCTCCACGCCACCTCCCTCCCCACTGCCACCAAATTGACCACTTCATGTTGGAACATGGATTGGCCAACTTTCAAAAGTAGGCCTACTGTAACTTCATCAGATTCATACATGTTATCTCCACTGTACTTTTTCCTTTCCTGTGGTGTGGTGCATGTATGAAGTAGGTGTCGGTGAGACAGGGGTACAGACCAAGAGAGAAACAGGGGCGGACAGACAAAGTAGAGAACGCTGTGAAGGTGTGATGTATTTATGTACATATTTTTGTTCATGTTGTCTGTGAAGCTGTACATAGCCTGTATGTCATGCTAGACTGAAAAGCACCAGGAGCAGTACAGTACTGAATGCGCTTTTTTCTGACTGCAATGAACACGTTTTAGGGTCTCAACACTGTGTATGAAAGAGGTTTTGTACATCTAGCAGAAGTTGGTTTCAGAGAGATAAGAGTTGGTGGTAACGTTGGGGTAAAAAAATGAAAATGGCATTTATACATTGACAGTGATGTACAGAAAGGAAATGTTTATACAGTAACAAGTGCAGACAAAATGAAAACACAGTTTACACATTGATACCTTTCCAGTGACAAAGCAAAGAATATTTTTTTACAAGCTTGCTATGGGTTTTTTGTGAAGTGAACATTCACAAATTTACGGTCATGGACATTAATGTGGTAAAACTTCGGGTGGAGGTGTGGATCATTGTGTTGATGCAAAGAAACTGATTATAGTCTCTGGGGAAAAAAAAGCTGCACTTTAACTGATGTCGAAATTGCATTTGAAACAGATTCCAACACCCTGATACATTTTGATGACAACACAAGATTAAGACAGTAAGACAGTGTGTAAAATGGCCGTAATGTTGTCATGGGCCAAACAGTATGGTCAGTGCAGTAGGCAGTGAATCATTTGAAGTAAAACAAATGTACTCCAAACTCTATGCAGGTAGCTGGAAAAAAAAAAAAATTACATTCACTCTCACAGGATTCAGAAATCTGTTGCAGTATGCTTGTCAACTGGCACAGTTGATGCCATGAGGTTATTTTCAGACACCGTTCCTGCAGCATTTGTAGACTGGACAGCATTCACTCACTGGAGCCCGGAGAGTGTTGGTAATAGTGTGTTACACATACCCAAGCTGTGAGTTCAGTTCACAACCGCAGCCATGCTAGGCTTTTTTTTTTTTTTCTAATGAAATTTTTTATCGCTTTTAATCCTAGTTTCATTTTTGATATAATAGGATTCATGGAAAAATTTACTTCTACATCTTAATCTACGATTAATCATGCATTTTATCCATCAAAAATCTACTTCTCATCTTAATTGGAGATTTATGATTTATTCCCACAGTGATGGCATCAGTCTAAACACCATGACATACATACAAGTGGGAAAGTCAGAGAACATGGCACCAACCCTAGTCAGAGCCACTCTAAAACTCTGTGCACAGCAGGAAGGGAGGTAATCACACACTTCCCCATCACATTCCCCTTCATTCTAAGCAACCCAGGTTTCTGTCATTCCAGCTGGTGTGCTGGCCATAAATCGGTGCCCCCTTTCAGAGGAGGGTAACACCAGTAGAGACAGGGGGTGGAGTTTGCTCGAGAGACTGTCATGCCCAGGTACAGCTTTGGCATCAAAACATGGATGAGGTGGGGCAAAGTCAATTGAAAGGCTGCACGTTACTGTGGTGGCACACACAGTGGGGCATGTCGACAGAAGCAGAAACAGAGAGTTACTGTGGTGGCACACACAGTGGGGCATGTTGACAGATGCAGAAACAGAGAGTTACTGTGGTGGCACACACAGTGGGGCATGTCGACAGAAGCAGAAACAGAGAGTGTGGTGGCTGTGGTGGCACACACAGTGGGAGAGTTACTGTGACAGATGGGGCAGTTGAAGATGCAGAAACAGTTACTGTGGTGGCACACACAGTGGGGCATGTTGACAGATGCAGAAACAGACTTATCATGTAAGCAAGTGCACGCCAATGGGGCGTGTGTCATGCACATGTCGATAGAAAACAACCCAATAACAGAATGTAACAAAAGTGTTACACCAAGAGACAAGAATCCTCTAACTGAATGTAGCAAAAGTGTTACAGCAAGAGACAAGAATCCTTTAACTGCCACCATTGTTTAGTCCTATCATGTAACGGACCTCAGGTTACAACTCGCAAGCAAGAAAGAGTGCATATATACACATGCCGTTTACTCGTAATTTCCTGCTTACTTGTGCTTGTTTGAAGAACATACATTTTCAATAGGTACAGCTCCTGTTTCAAGACCTGAAGCCTGACTCCAGATTTGATGGACGACATGAGAAGCGCCAGTCTTCACCGACAACTCTGAGTGCCTTAAAGAGAGCAGGCAGCACACAAATCCTTACTGAGAACTCTGGCATCTGGGGAGAAAAAAAAAAAACCTAAAAAAAAAAAAAAAATTGTCAGACCCTCTAAGACCAAGTCCTTGGCAATTGCTGCTGTAGCAGAGTGGAATTCGTTTAGTGACACCAGCCTCTGATTTTAATGTTGAATTGTTTGCTTTTTGGTTTTTGTTTTTTAAGAGATGTTTTGGTGTAACACAAATGTTTTTAGGATGTTTATGACCAAAGTCAGCTCTGAAACAGTGGACTGGAACATATACATGGGTCAATTGTAGATAGATGGTCATTGGGAGATGGCTATTGCCTTGACCGCTCATCCTGTTTTTGTTGGTGGTTGCAAAACAAGGTGTCAGTGTCATTTTAGTCGTGCGAAAAACATTGTTTTAAGTTTGTTTGAATATTCACAATTGTATTAGGAAGCATGGTTCCTCAATTTTTTTTTTCTCCATATTTGTCATCATTGAACAAGAAAAAAGACAAAAAATATGGTATCGTCCATCCATTCAATCCACTCATGATTAAGACAGTAGCTGCTTCACTCTTTCAAACCATTCTTTTGTTTAGCCCACTACCACAGTACTTGTCAACATTATATGCTGCACGTGATCTCATTTATGTTTTTCTTTTTTTTTTTAAGTAAGTTTTCAGTTATCATAGATATGTGTATAAAATCATGCATATTCTTTACCATTTGTAGCTCATTTTAGGAGGATTTTGTTGTATTGTACCATCTGTCTTATACCCAGTCTTGTCCAATTACACTTTGGTCTGCACACCAGTGTATTTCTTAACAGGTGTGGCAGTGAAGCCACTAACAGTGGTTACATGCAACTCACGCTGTACACTTTTGCATTGTGTGTGGACATTGAAAGGATGAAAAGATGTAATAACCTTTGTCACCATTGATATGTTGCCTTGCTTCGACACTAGTCTTCGTCAGTGTAGCCATCTAGCGTAGCTTCATGTAGCAGCAACACATGCAGACCACCACTTTCTGTTCTGTAGTCTGTTCCTGTGGACAGTGGGATCGATGTGTAGCACTCTGTGTCTCACATGCCTCTCATGGTGTGCACTGTACATGTCGGTGGAATTGTGTCATAACATGTGCAGCACAAATTATCGTTTGCAGTTCTTCTTTCGTGGGATGTGTCTGTGAGTGTGAGTGTGTGGCTAGTTTGTCAATGGCCTGGTTTCACCATGGTGTGTGAATACTGTGACACTGAAGTCAATACACTGGAAATGATCTTGATCATGAGGGAGATCAGCTACTAGACTGAACAAAATGTTAATGTTACATCTAAGAGAACAAGTACTTCACCTTTCAAGGTACTTTTTTGAAACCGTTGCTACTTCCCAAGTGCATGTCAGCGTTATGTTCAGTCAATAGCCATGTGTAAAGTGTAGCCTTGTATGCATGTCATTGTATGTTTGTTTTGTTCACCTTTTCCCATTACATTCTTTTTTCAAATAAAAATCAAACAGTAAGATATTGGAAGGAAAATATGGTCGTTGGAAATAGAATCAAACTGGAAATATGCTCCCTGTGTTTTATATATATATATATATAGATAGATAGATATAGATACTATTCCTGTTCATTTTCAGTTCATATTCTCTGTAAGTACTTAATAATTCTTTTTAATTGTTAGCATCAACAGTGTGGATTAAAGACATACTGCACACGAAATCAGTGTGTGTTTTATACGACTTTTGTTTTATGTCAATCAAATGTTTTTGATATAGGATAAAACACTTTCTCTACTGGTGTTTATAAATCAAACGTCACAACAGCGATCACATTTCTATGTGACCAGCCTTGATAAGACACTGTTTTCCAAAGTTTCAGTTCATGTCCTGCCTGCCTTACCAGTTTTGTTTTTAAATAGTTTCAAGTTTCAGTTGTGCTTTCTTACACAGTTTCCTCATAAATCACACTAAAATAGAGTTGGTCAGGTTGCAAGGTATAATTATGGGGTATTTTGATGCTCGTAGAATAGAACAAAAGGATGTTTCCCAAGGAAAAGGAACAGCATCAGGGAGGGGGTGGCTTTCAGAGCATTAGAGGAGCAAAACTGCAACATTGATTATCAGTTTCATCGCTGCACATTAGGCATACTTTTCAGAATAAGCGGACTGTAATGAGCATGTGTCTGTTCTACTTACGCTCTTTGGTAATCAGGTTTCTGTCAGTTGTTTTGACTATATTAAAGAATGTATTTTGTAAATGTTGTTCCAAGTAGCTCAACTAGAGAGAAAAAAAAGGCAGTTTTTACTGAATATGTCAACAAATTAAATTCTCTGTGAAGCTACGCTCTAAGTGTATGCTGTGTTACTGGGAGAAAGACTTTCCAAATCAAGTCTTTGTGTCGTCAGATTTTTCATCGTTACTTTTTTCCCTCACACACTGCTAAAGACACATCCTCTCTCTCTCTCTCTCTCTCTCACTTACACACACACACACACACACACACACACACACATACACACACACACACACACATGTTCAGCATTAAAGTAGAAAATGACTACAGCAACTGTTTCAGATGTGCTATATATGTTTATGTGCATGCATGTGTGTGTGCGGGCGCATGCACACACACACATACACACACACTCAGAGGCATTTTAAAATATGTTCACAGTGCAGGCTATTACGAAGACCATACACAAAATGTCACGTGAGATCAACACCATTCATGCAAGCTTGCTCTCTCTCTCTCTCTCTCTCTCTCTCTCTCTCTCTCTCTCACACACACACACACACACACACACACACACACACACACACACATTAGCATGCAATCAAACATGCACATGCATGCAGAAAAAGTTTGTTTCACTCTGTCGGTCAACATGTAAAACTGGCCTCCCACATGAACAGGCAGAAGCATCACAGGCAATACATCAATCACACAGGAACAGGCAGAAAAACATCACAGGCAATACATCAATCAATCACACAGGAACAACACCAGCCGCTGTGGTGAAATGGTTAGCGTCGCGGACTCCCGGCTGGGAGGTCGTGGGTTCGAATCCCATCAGAAGTCATGTGGGTTTTTCTGCCCCGACCGGCTCCTACCCAGAGTTGAGTTGCTGCGGGCTCAGTTGGGAGACTGGGACCACACAGTCGAGTTTCATCCACTTAATGGATGCGTTTCTGAGAGTGTTGCTCAAATTTCCTGACCAACACTGCAGGTGTCTGTATCTCTCGGGCCTGGTTTGACGCCGGGATATATTATGAAAGGAAGCGTAGAGTACAGCCCTGTCATGTAGTCTCAGACCGAAATGGAAATCCGTAGCATCATCTTAATCATCCTCATTCTCATCGATCAGCATTAAAAAAAAAAAGTCTCAAATTCTGTGGCCCTTCATGCCCTGCTCTCATGGTGACCTCAATTTCGATGTCCTCTCCACATCTGTGGCCTTGGTTTGGTTCCGTCGGGGTCACCGGTATCGGCGGGTCCATGGGGGCTGTCGTTGGACGGACATGGTGGCGCCCTCCGGAGGGAGAGCTCACTCACGCCGGCTCCGCAACTGAGCAATTATTGTCGTCAGTAGGGGGCTTAGTAGGTGGTGTCCTGCGTATGTTAGATCAGAACAGGCGCCACTGAACACCACTGAAGTGACTCGGCAGCAGTGCAGTGTCTCCTCCGGTGGGTTGCCTCTTGACAACTTGACATTGACTGCTCCCTGTGGACTGCCGTGCCCGGGGCTGTGGCGGGCCGACCGGGCTGTGGCTGTGGACGGGGTGTCGGAATGAGCGGCGTGGGTGCACTGCCTCTGAACGTGGCGCAGAGGTTGGGACAGCAAAAAAAAAAAAAAAAAAAAAAAATCACACAGGAACAGGCAGAAACATCACAGACAATACATCAATCACACAGGAACAGGTAGAAACATCACAGACAATACATCAATCACACAGGAACAGGCAGAAACATCACAGACAATACATCAATCACACCTGAACAGGCAGAAACATCACAGACAATACATCATTCAATCACACAGGAACAGGTAGAAACATCACAGACAATACATCAATCAATCACACAGGAACAGGCAGAAACATCACAGACAATACATCAATCACACAGGAACAGGCAGAAACATCGCAGACAATACATCAATCACACAGGAACAGCAGAAACATCACAGACAATACATAAATCAATCACACAGGAACAGGCAGAAACATCACAGGCAATACATCAATCAATCACACAGGAACAGGCAGAAACATCACAGGCAATACATCAATCACACAGGAACAGGCAGAAACATCACAGGCAATACATCAATCACACAGGAACAGGCAGAAACATCACAGGCAATACATCAATCACATAGGAACAGGCAGAAGCATCACAGACAATACATCAATCACACAGGAGGTATGTATAATACATCAATCACATAGGAGGAATGTACAGATTTTGTTATTTTTTTTAATTCCCAGGGTACACAGAGAAAAACCAGCTGTACAGATCCCATAGGAAAATGAAAAATAGGTTCATGTGAACAAGTTACCCATCACAGTTTCAAGGTCCACAGATCGATGAATGTACACTTTTGAAATACACTGCCAAGTACACATACCCAATGATGACAAGAACATTTCAACAAGGACTGTGTTACCACCATTATGCAGATTGTACCTCTGTTTGACCAGTGACTTCAGTTGATTCCAACCTCAACAAATGCCCCAACTCCTATGCCTTTACCTCATAACAAGATATTTTCATATTCAAAGCTGCTTTAGAAAACACACACACACACACACACACACACACACACTGTTGTATGCAATGTGGAACTCTAAAGACAAAGACACTGCATACTAGAAACATTAAATACAATGAAAACTCGCACACACACACACACACACACACACACACACACACACACATGTGTGTGTGAGTGTAAGAAAGGGTGTTTATGCACAAGAGTGTCCGTGTGAGTGTATCTGCAACTACCAATTCACCAGCTTTAAACATGTTTAAGTTAAATGTTCTTGAACATTCAATTCATGATTTGTCCCGGACAACAGAAAGAAAAAATGTATTCTCAGTGCAATGTTATAATAATGCATTGTCATGGATCACCAGTGTCACAACAATATCAACATCTACTGATATGCTCTGAGGAAAAGGCCTCTCTGTCAATAACCTGTAGATCATCTGTATAAAAGTCATTTATTAAAAAAAAAAAAAAAGTGTAACACATATGTCATGTGACACTAGCTCTAGTCTCACTAACACACAACCAACTATGACATCACGCCTGCCATCCCTCTGGAGTTAACGAGGCGACAGCCCTGATATGGCCCTTTGCGGTCGGCTGGCCTATAAGCAACGTTATCTTCTCTCTTATCCCTCTGGAGGGGTTTTTTTTTTTTTTTTAAAAACCTTCCAATTTTAACAATAATTCTCCAAATCCTGAACTGTTTGGAAAAACTAATTCTCTCCAAATCCTGAACTGTTTGGAAAAATTAAAACTTCAAAAAATTGTTACCAGAAACGCTGGTAAGGATGGAGGGTGCCGGTGGGGGCGTGGGATTGGGGGGTTTTTTGTTGTTGTTTTTATTTTTTTTTTTTTTTAAAGCAATGATAACACGTAGCTGAGAATAGCCAAGATGATGTTCAGCAACTGCCAGCAACTATATGTTAAGTGGAAAGATCTAATCAATTTTTTTTCACATGAAGCAGTCAGTAGTAAACAAGTTTTCAGTTAAAACCCAAATGTCCACCAGAGTGCACCCTCATGACTCGTAATTGATTATTTCATAAGGCTGACAGCTATGCTTTGTTACAAGATCATGATTCTCAAAACAACTCAACAAAGCAAACAATGACAGAAATATATCAGTTCATCACCAGAATGTCAATCCTGGAGCTGTTTCAAGAATGACATAGCTACATGACTTCTTCACCAAGACCCTAATCCTCCAACGATTCAAATAACAACATATAAACTTCACCAAAATATAATCCTCCAACGATTCAAATAACAACATATAAACTTCACCAAAATATAATCCTCCAATGATTCAAATAATGGCACATAAACTTCTTCATCAAGACCCAAGACCCTAATCCTCCAATGATTCAAAAAACGACACACAAACTTCTTCACCCAAAAAAATAATCCTCCAGTGATTCAAATAATGACACACAAACCTATTCACCAAAAAATAATCCTCCAATGATTCAAATAATGACACACAAACCTATTCACCAAGACCCTAATTATCCAGCAACTACACCAAAGACACAAAAACTTCTACACCAAGATCCTAATCCCCCAACAATTCAAATAATGACACACAAACGTCTTCACCAAGACCCTAATCCTCCAACCATTCCAATAATGGCACACAAACTTCTTCACTAAGATCCTAATCCCCCAACACTTCAAATAATGACACACAAACGTCTTCACCAAGACCCTAATCCCCCAACCATTCCAATAATGGCACACAAACTTCTTCACTAAGATCCTAATCCCCCAACAATTCAAATAATGACACACAAACTTCACCCAAGATCTTAATCCCCCAACAATTCAAATAATGACACACAAACTTCTTCACCAAGATCCTAATCCCCCAACAATTCAAATAATGACACACAAACTTCTTCACCAAGATCCTAATCCCCCAACATTCAAATAATGACACACAAACTCTTCACCAAGATCCTAATCCCCCAACAATTCAAATAATGACACAAACTTCTTCACCACCTAATCCCCCAACAATTCAAATAAGATACTAATCCCCCAACAATTCAAATAATGACACACAAACTTCTTCACCAAGATACTAATCCCCCAACAATTCAAATAATGACACACACAAATTCTTCACCAAGATACTAATCCCCCAACAATTCAAATAATGACACACAAACTTCTTCACCAAGATCCTAATCCCCCAACAATTCGAATAATGACACACAAACTTCTTCACCAAGATCCTAATCCCCCAACAATTTCGAATAATGACACACAAACTTCTTCACCAAGATCCTAATCCCCCAACAATTCAAAATAATGACACACAAACTTCTTCACCAAGATCCTAAATCCCCCAACAATTCAAATAATGACACACAAACTTCTTCACCAAGATACTAATCCCCCAACAATTCAAATAATGACACACACAAACTTCTTCACCAAGATCCTAATCCCCCAACAATTCAAATAATGACACACAAACTTCTTCACCAAGACTAATCCCCCCCACAATTCAAATAATGACACACACAACTTTCTTCTCACCAAGATCCTAATCCCCCCAACATTCAAATAATGACACACAAACTTCTTCACCAAGATCCTAATCCCCCACAATTCAAATAATGACACACAAACTTCTTCACCAAGATCCTAATCCCCAACAATTCAAATAATGACACAAAACTTTTTCACCAAGACCCTAATCCCCCAACAATCCAACATACAGCAATTAAAACAATGACACAAAAACTTTTTCACCAAGACCCTATTGCTCAATAAATAAAAACAGTTGCACACAAACTGAATCACAAAGATCCTTATTCTCCAGCAATTCAAATAATGACACACGAACTTCTTCATCATGATCCTATTCCTCCAATCATTTAAATCATGAAAAAAAACAAAAAACACAACAACAAAAAAAACTTTCTTACCTGTACTAATATCCTCCAGCATTCAAATAATGACACACAAACTTCTTCATCAAGACCCTAATCCTCCAATGGTATAAACAGTGACACAAAAAAATAAACTTGTCACCCTGATCTAATCCCCCAACAGTTCAAACAGAAACTACTATCACCATCCTCTAACAATTAAAAAAAAAAAAAAAAACACGGAAACATGACTTTGTCACCCAGACTTCAAAAGCACGACTTTGTCACCCAGACTTCATTACTCACCCTGCAAACTATGGCACAGGCACTGGATTTTTGGTCACTATGACCATGACCTTTGCACAAATTCAGACAGACAAAGACTGATGAGGCCAGGGTGCTACAAATCATGTGCAAATATGCCACACATAATTCTCCTATTTCACTCGGATTGCGTGTGTAGCACAACTGGCACAAGGACATGTCTTTTAAGTTGTTGTATATTTTCAAACCATCCCATTCTCAAAAATGAACAATTTTGAAAAAAAAGAAAAAAAAAAGAAAGAAAAAAAAATACACGTACACTAATTCAGATTAAAAGCAAGTTAAAGCACGCACATACAAAAGGTAACCCACCGAAATCATGTGTACATGTACACTGCAACAAAACCAAGGTACATATACGTAATTCAACAGTGCTTGCTTGGCCTCTGTATGGCACTACAACCAATGCACAATTCGCGTTCAATGCACAATTCGCGTTCAATGCACAATCATTGTAAACCCTCTTGCACAGAGCAGGAGATGATCTGCAAAAAGATGACCTTGTTTCAATAAATATGCTGAACAACTGTGAGACAGGTACACGTATGCGCACAGGAAAGGAAAAAAAAAAACACCTCAAACTTTCACAGGCATGTGTTTTGTGTATTACAGAATGGCGAGTCATTATGTTTAACCGGACGATAAGTTTTTGTTGTTGTTGTTTTTTGTTTTGCTTTGTTTTTCTAAGCAAGGCTTTTCTTTTCAATGCATAGCGCAGTGTACAACAGTAATGTTTAACTCACTCCATGCCAGGAGTTTTTCCCCTTGCTAATCCCTGAATACCCAGGGTAGGAAAAAAATCCTCACAATTATAGATGAGCAGACAGATACTTGAAATTTGGTGAGTGGATACACTGCATATTAGTCTATATGTGAACAAAAAATAAGTAACTTACTAACCATCTTGGTGGTGAAAATTGTCTCAAAATGTTCCCTATTTTTAGCACTTTTGCATGTATCAGAAGTATATATACTAAGTATTCCTTAGCAGCTCAGAAATGTTCTACATCACATTCCAGCACAGCTGGAGTCACTGAAGACACAGAAGATATCATATGGAATCAAAAGCAGGTGATGGAGAATACGGAAATACAAAAAAAAAAAAAAATGTGTCTTTGCTGGATGAAAAACAAAAAAAAAAAAATTCACTGTGCACAAACACTGGTGACAAGTGACATTGCATCCTGGGCACAGCTTCACACACAGTGGCAAACCATGGACTGCAAGATGCTTGTTGTAGAGAATAGACCCCTGAATAAGAGCCAAGGTCAGAAGATGAAAAAACAGCTTCCTCCACCACTTCATGGTCTTCCTATTCAGTGGCATGTAGGCCATGAGCTGATCACTCATGTCTACTCATGCCATGTAGTCCTGTACTTCTGCTGGTCTTTACACAATAAACATCAGCAAAAATATGCCTGAAAACACAAACATACCCATGCACAGAATTACAAAACATGAACATGTGTAGCTGTTCTCTCTCAAACACACACACACACACACACTCTCTCTCTCTCTCTCTCTCTCTCTCTCTCTCTCTCTCTCTCTCTCTCACATACACACACACACACACACACACAGTAATGCACAAATATTCAGTACATATAATCACTAACTCAATTTTTTTATCCCTCCCTTCTCCCCCCTCCTCCCTCTGTGAAACGCATGGACAACTCAAAGAACTGCAAAGGCTGAGTGTTGACTGGCCAGTCGTTCAATAAACCTGGTGTGCCTGTGAATGGATGATCAAGAGTAAATAAATTTAGATTGTCAGTCCAATCGTCAGTGAAAACAGCTCCCAAATCGTCGACTTCTTCTCCCATTTCAGCGTCAGTATCCGAATAAAAACACTTGTTGCTGAGGCCCATGTGTTCACACAGTTTCGTCTGCTACTTCGCCACTATCGGCGCTTATTTCAGCGTCAGAATCCACGTCTGTCTCCCCACTGTAGGGTCAAAATCCTCATCAGAAGAATTGCTGATGTCTTCTTTGACATACGACCCTTCAGTCTGGATCATTTCCAGCACGTCTTCAACGCTAACTAACAATTCATCAGCCCTACTGTGTCGAATGCTTCGTTGCGACGCCATCTTTTCAATCACGCAGCAGAGCTGACCGACGGTACCCTTTGTTCTCGTCGGCTAGCGAGCGAGCCACACTGCACACAAGGCGCAAGTGAATGGAAAGTTGATAGGGGATAACTAAGGAATCATTTCTCTTCTTGAGTTTCGTAACCGATACGTCACGCGGACAGCGTGAATTTTCAAAATCCAAATCCGCATATGCGGACACTGGCAGCGAACGCTTCGTCGTACGATGTCCGCATATATGGACATTGGTAGCGAGTGAGTTAAACCCAGTATAGCAAATTCTGCAAAGGCAAATGGGAAAACAATCACAAAAATGGTCCTTGCAATCAGAAGAAGACAAGTGCTACAAATGCAATGGTCCACTTCACCATTGCCAAACATTACCAGCCTAACGATTAAATAAATGGTACCCAGTACCAGTGGCCTTTATTTTTGTGTTATTATGTCACATGGATCCTGTATAATACGAATCCAATCACAATCTACCAATGGGTATCACCTTCAGTGAATAAAAAAACAAATGAAAGAAACATGCCACAACTATCCATTTAAAAAAAAAACTCTCTCTCTCTCTCTCTCTCTCTCTCTCTCTCTCTCTCTCTCTCTCTCTATATATATATATATATATATATATATATGATGTGAAATCAGATGAAACATCTGCACTAGTATATGTGTGTATTTGAGAGAATATGTCTAGACATCTGTGTACATGCATGTTCACATATTTTATGTCTGTGTATGCCTATCAATCAACCTGTCATCTTTCTAATGCCCATGTGCCCGATTTTAATTGGAAACATTTCTTACACACACACACACACACACACACACACACAGAGAGATTCTCCATTCATTTAACGTACACAGATTAAACAAAATACAATACAATCAAACATCATTAACCAAGAACAACACCAGTTCATCAAGGAAATGAACATCACAACGAACATGTACCACGTACACATCCCCAAATCAGATTCATGTCTCCTCCTGTCACTGTAAAAATGCAACCTCTCCTCAGTGACCGTCATGTTTACAGATTTGATTTGTACAGCATGACCCATTAAGAATGTCAGTCCCTCTGAAAATTTAGATGCTTTTTTTTTTTTCCTTTTTCCCTTTTTTTTTTTTTTTTTGCCATGTCTTACAAAAATGAATAATATATGTGAAGCGCTTCACCTCACAAACATTTTCTTTTAAGCCATAACATCAGCTAATGCAAGTTGTATTCTGTCGTATCAAAATAAAGCATGACTTGCAACAGAACAACATGTATACATGCACACACACACACGTGATATCACACATACTTACAAACTTACGGCAAAAATAGCAAGAATGGGTCTTGGTTAGTGATCGGGTTTCTTCAAAAAGGGCTTTCAACATGTTGACAGAGCCAGCATGTTGATCAACTCAGTTGGGAAGCTTATTCAAACAGAGGAAGCCTGACAGAAAATACAACGTTCCCCTTTTTCTGTCGTGTGTGTGTGTGCATGCACATATGTGTGTGTGTGTGTGTGTGTGTGTGTGTGTGTGTGTGTGTGTGTGTGTGTCCATAAGAAGAGAGCCTGACTCGCTGCTTTCCAATGATCAGTGAAATGTTTAATGTTGCCCTCAGAAAGATTTACAGGTGACAGACTACTGGCGCTGAGTGTCACCTCCACGTATTCCTACTAAGAACCAACAGGAACTTGCTGATGTTCATAGCTTTCAAACATACACAGAAAATGAATATTACTCTTGTCATGAAATTATAGTGTTAACCAGCTTAGATGTTAGAGACTGAATTCTTGTGTTATAAGACTGTTGTGCTTGTACACACACAATCTTCTTTCCACACTAACAGCCTTATGCAGAATACCATTGCACAATCGTCAGCTTGCACATTTTCCAACAGTTAAAGTATCACCAACTACACCCTAGCTCTCCACAGAAAATCTTGGCCCACTGTGCCTACCAGTCAGACAAGAAGAAATAATGAAATCGCATGACTTGACAGAACACAGACAAGTGACTGGGTCACAAAGGCAGAAAACTGGGGGTAGACAGCCTGAACAGCAGAAGACTTACACAGAGATAGGTCCTGACAGCTGCTCTGCAAAAATGGCCACAGTGCCTGGCATTCTCTGTCATTGCAGAATGAGGCTAACAGTGACACTGAGAACCCCACTGTCGTGAGATTGCCTTATCAATCAGACAACTCTCCCACAGTCGGTCTTCTTAGTTACGATTATCTCCCTTACACAGTTGACGTTTGACATGCGCACAAAACAATAACAGTCAGACGTCCCTGTGCTGTTCATGAAGTGTCTCCCTGCTTCAAGGTATGCTCGCCCACTGCCATGAAGCCTACATACCATAAGACCCATAGACTGAGATTCCCAGACAGGCCTGTTGTCTCTGTCTGTACCTACTGTTATCAAATACCGTGGCATCATTCAGACTCACAGCTCCAACACCTGCCATGAGGGTCTGGTGATGTGACCAATGTTTCTGAAGCAGTAACATTAAAACATATTGTTGGTTTTCAGTTCAGTTTCCTGTCTCATCGAATCATCCCATATTTTGTTTTTATTAGTCTGCACCACAAGTGCTGGAAGCCAATACACATTTTCACCTGCCAGTTATCACTAGAACCTCAAGTCAAGCCATTTACACACTTGCATCTTAAAACTACTAAATTCAGAACAGAATGTACAAGTTTGCTCTAAGCATTACTCCTTCATTAAGACTGTTCTTCACTGGGAAAACTTTCACTATGGTAAATCATTCACACTTACATAAGCTAATAACCTTTCTTAATCAAGTTCTATGCATAACTTTCATGTTCTAGAACTAAGATTGATTGACTTGGAAGCCAACAAATCCTGGTTTGTCCTGGAAAAGCCTTTGCTCAGGTAAGGGAGACAACCCTGCAGAGCTCTCCTGTGGCAGAAAACAATGTCAGTAGGGGGTGATTTCCTCTTGATATTGAAAAATTCACAGTACTTTGGAAATAAATCTGTTAATCTTGTGGACTAACAGACTTGCTAATATCATTAGAAAAGTAGTTAAAGACTCAGAATCAAAAACTTACTTGGAGAATATTTTGACAGGGTCGCCCTGTCTTCTTCAGGTCACTGTTGCTGTTGTGGCAGCGAGGCCTGGTGGGACGACTGTTGCCACAACAGCAACAGTGAGCTGAAGAAGACAGGGCGACCCTGTCGAAATATTCTCCAAGTAAGTTTTTGATTCCGAGTCTGTAACTACTTTTCTAATGTCGAATCCAGAATTCAGACACCTATATATTCTTATTTGCTAATATCAATTCTAGAGCACATTCAACACTTCCGAGTTTAAACGATACTCCAAGCCGGTAAATGATCAAGCAATCTTAATTAGTTTATGTCATCAGTATGTCCAGTGTATTATAATAGTGTAGGGAGTATGTGGGGCATCTTTATACAGCACAGATCACAAAAATCTGACCATATTTCTGACAACATGACCACAGTTGCAATATCTGATAAGGAACAGTTTGATTGGATGGTAATACTTCTGATTGCTTCTTTGAGTATCCACCAAACATTGAGCATTGAACACACAACTTTTGTTTCTTTTGTTCCTTTTTCTCTTTCCTTTTTTTTCTGGGTATGAGGATGTATTATCTCCCTCCAAGAACTTTATCCCCCCAAAGCTGATTGAAAGAGTTCTGTATTCTAAGAAACATCCCATAATTTGTTGTGAATCGAAGTCATCTGCACTCTATTTGAGAACTGAATCTGGATTTGCCACAAACTCATCCACCTCCATAAGATTTTGTCAAATTACAATCGATGGTTATTGTTTGGGCTTGTTTGTTTTCAAAGATTCTGCCCATGTTCTGCTTTGTCAGTGTCAAAAACTATATGACCACTACATTACCATATGCCATCTTAACCTGCCCGAAAGAAACTTGGAGGGAAATGACATTGATCTCTCCATGTGACTAGCATCTGACAAAGAAAGCTCTTGTTCTTCTCACATTTGGCATTACTATGACATTCACCAGCATTCTACTTTGCAGTGTATTTCATCAAATAAGTAAAGATTGCCCCCCCCCCCCCCCCCCCCCCCCCCCCCCCCCCCCCCCCCCCGATTTCCAAGGTTCTTTGAGCAATTGCTGACAAAACCAAAAACAGTGTATATATCTCATACAAGCATATTTTCCATATCAGAGGAGTTTTTTTTTTTTTTATTACATGCCATTTATAAACCATGAAATGAGCATCATCTTTTTATTTGAAATGCAAGGTGAAAAAATGATCTGGTAAGTGGTCACACACAATCAGCACTTATTCATGTCACCTAATCTGTGAAGTATATATCCATCTGCACATGTACAAGAATATTCCCAAGACCGGTTGAAATTAGCCTATTAATTCTAACAATCATTTCAGTAAGATCCTGGGGGATAGGGAATGGAAGGAAGGAGCATTTCTGTTTGCAACATCTCTTCATGTGTGCCCTGCATGTGGCACACACACACACACACACACACACACACACACACACACACACACACACACACACATACACACTGTAATAAAGGTAAACCACATCTCAAGGAGTATTTGTTTGCTTTCAGAATATCTCTCTCTCTCTCTCTCTCTCCTCTCTCTCTCTCTCTCTCTCTCTCTCTCTCTCTCTCTCTATAGCTTCAGGTTTGTCTGGGGGGGGGGGGGGGGGGTGTCATCATGATAATACAAAGCATTCTTGCATAGCAGGCAAAGTTAATTTTCCTGTGTGGATCAAACATTCAATATAAAAGTATACATAAGTTTGCAACTGACTTCAACACTAATTCTGTTTCTCTTCACCGGATCACAACCTGAACACACCCAAACATCAAAAACCCACAGAACTCCAGTTCAAAATCAACAGACATCTGCAACCTTTCCTCCACCATCTTTCCATGACTAGAACTCTGAGCTTCACCAGTGACGGGACTTGCTTGTATGTAGGCATTTCTAACATCACCATGAAGCGTTCTCATTCCGCTTTTGCGAACGATGTCTAAATATGTCTACACTGCTAATGTTTTGTTTGTTTTGTACATCATCCATCCTACCAACAATCTATGACCAGCTCTCCTACAACCTGTGGGCAGGGATTCAATGTGTGCAATGCATTTTAACACCACATGCACAAACACATACGACCTTGAGCGTTAAGGCCTGATCCAAAGGATTTTGCCTGTGGAGGAGACGGCTGAGGTCTGCACACATTCTGACTCTGAAAAGAAAGTACTGTCTAATCTGGCTGTCTTAATCAACACATATGCAGACCAATTCTGAGGTCACTCGTGACAGCAGAGCATCACTCGATTCAAACACAAACTTCAGCGTAGACATGTAACAGACATCTATAAGTCCAAAACTCATCTGTAACCACTTTCCCTCAATTCATGCCATGTATCTACAGTTACTTTCTCTTCACCCACCTTATTTTGATGTGTTTCGAAGTCTTTAGTTGAATTTTAACATGGAAAATGTCAAAAGGTGAATGTAGGCTTCAGACCCAATGAGGTGAATGTGTCTCTAGTCTGCCAGCTCATCTAATGAACGGTGTCTTTTGCAGCCTAATTTCTTTTGTTTTCCACGACTCCATCTTCTTCACTTTTCAAAACAGTGTAAACTAGCATGTTTTACAAAATTACATCCGTTTCCAACATGGTTGCCACTTGGTCACTATGGCAACAAAAATTTGATTACATGAAAGAGTAATCTTTCTACTACCATCATTTCATCGTTCCAATTTTTCAACATGAAAGAGTAATCTTTCTGCTACCATCATTTCATCGTTCCAAATTTCAACAACAAGAAAAAATAAAAAACAGTGATCTGCTTCGTCCCACGGAGCAGTTTTTCTACACAGTTTAAAACCAGGCGAGCAGCAGGCTAAGGCAGCAATGTCGTGAATAGGTTAATCAGGTTCACACAGAACTGTCCAATCAGGAGAGCAATGTTGATTCAATGCCTATGCTCAGGTGCATTGTGAAAAAATTCAAATTTCTCCAACCCTGACGATACACTTGATCACTCTGGGAAGGAGCTAGCCAAAAGCTGATAAATACCGTGAGTGTTTTTGTCTGACAGGATTCGAACACACAACCTCCCAACCCATGACTCAACTATAGTGCAGTGGTGGTTGCTCTTCAAGCCAGTGTTAACCTCCTTATAATGTGATCTCCAATTTCTGTGCATGCATGTGTACGCACCTGCATGCATGAATGTGTGTGCACATGTGTATGTGTGTGTGTGTGCATGCACACGTATGTGTAAATATCCTGAAGAGCAAGGGTGTAAAAATGTGTCAATCAAACACAAAGACCAATTCCTTGTTTGTAAGCAATCAAAGATACTCCCAAACGCTGTAACTGTTGCAGCAGAAAGACTCCATCCTTTCCCTGTTTCAGTTCCTCAAAATTAAAAAGGCATGTTACAGAAATATGTTATAATGAAATAAAAGAACACTAATATCACCATTAAAAAACATTCAAATTGCATGTTATATGTTATAGAGATATGTTACAATAACATAGAAAAAACACTAATATCATCATTAAAAAAAAGCCTAAGATGTTTGTTAAGCTTTCACCTTGAGCTAGTCAGCAAACAGTCAACATGCTGCATAGGTTGTGTGGCGAGATCTGTACCCTGCTTCAGATCAAGGAGACAGACAGAGGTCATTTCAAACACCCCCAACCAAGAAGAAAGCAGACATCACCTTCATTCCTCATTCCTTTACCAGGGTCACCTTCCTCCTGTGTCTCTGCCCTGGGAAGGTGACGACGGCACTTTGGGACATTCCGTGTGCTCTCACAGAGCGACGCGTTTGAAAGAACGTTGTTCTCAACAGTCTTGTGCATGTCTGTGGTGGAGTTAGCTTGGTACTGTCCTTGTCTTTCACGAAGGCTGCCCAGTAGCTGGACTGTTTGGCACACAGTTCCTGAATGAGTAGTCCAACAGCTGCTAACCATTCGCTAACCTGCAAAACAGTTGCAATAAGTCTCTCTCATTTCTCTTGTGTGTGTGACAAGAATGTTAAGAGTATGTGAAAAATAAAGTATGAATGGGGAATACAGGGACAAAATAAGAAATATCGACAATAACAGTTTAGGTATGAAGACCATACTTGACTCTGCATCCTCAGTTTGTCATGAAACAGCAGGTTGAAGAACTGGTCCCTGCTTCTTCCATCACTAGCTTTATATCTCACCTTGAAATCTTCCTCAGGTGTCATGTTTTCCCAGACGGGATTCGCTCAACCTGGATATATCAGCAGAGTGTATACAGTGCAAACGTTATATGCGGATGGGTCAGTCTACGGGTAGGATTCCTTCTAAGGTTTCAGGGGTCTGCCCAACTGTTCTCCTCAAGTTATCAACAACAACAAAAAGTCACAACCCATGATCGTCATGGCCCCCAAAACAGATCACAGAGGTGCTACCACAGACATTTGAGCAGAGACCTCCACACCCTCCTGTTCTATTATGCACAACCAGACAAAGGTGTGGTAAGCACTGCAGTCTTTAACCTTGTCAGTTCAAGACTTCTTCTACCTAACCTCCTCTGTGTCCTGTATGACATCCTTGGACTTGGGAGTTATGCTGGACACATGCCAATAACTAAAACAAAAAACCAGGGCTCAGCCCAGCAGTGGTGACTCTTACCTCCGAGCTGTGGCTGGCCATCAAGGCCAGGTGCCATTCCTGGGCTTCTTCCAGCTTCCTTTCCTTCAGAGCTGCACACAATACACACTCATTTCTGATTCTACTGCCAAAACAAACTACAAATTGCAACCTCATACTCGTACTCCTTGAAGAAAGCACAGCGGACATCCACAGATTCAAATACAACATGACATGCACATCACGTTCTGAAATAAGGTTCACAAAAAATGAGCATTAAAACATGGCCCTCACTGAAAATAATTGGACCGTAAAAACATTTAGGTTACATTCTCTATATCTGGTCAGTCATCAGGTATAGCTGTCATCTTCTTACAAGTTATCATGGAAGAAAGGTGATGAGTACTGAGTTAGGGTAGGGTAAACTGATCAATTCTCACCTGCGACCAGACTGCCCAACTGGCCCCCGCTGATGGTTGGCGACAGCCTGCCTCCACTCCACCTCTCTGCCATCACCGCTATCTGCTTCTTCACCGCCTCCATGGTCCCCTGCCTCTGTGAACAGACACACCTTGTCCTCATGGCTGACCAGTTTACCGTAACGCACTACACACCTTGTCCTCATGGCTGACCAGTTTACCGTAACGCACTACACCTTGTCCTCATGGCTGACCAGTTTAACCGTAACGCACTACACCTTGTCCTCATGGCTGACCAGTTTACCATAACGCACTACACCTTGTCCTCATGGCTGACCAGTTTACCATAACGCACTACTACACCTTGTCCTCATGGCTGACCAGTTTACCATAACGCACTACACCTTGTCCTCATGGCTGACCAGTTTACCATAACGCACTACACTTTAACTGAATGACTGGTATTTGTATACATGTTGGTATTTGTATACGTGCGTGTATGTATCAGAGAGAGCAAAAGAGAAAAAAAAGTGTGCATGTGTGTGTGTGTGTGTGTGTGTGTGTGTGTGTGTGTGTGTGTGTGTGTGTGTGTTGTGTGTGTAGATGCATTTATGTGTGGACAGAAGCATATGTGTGTGCATATGTGTGAGTGTATATATTTGTATCCACATGCAGCATGTGTGTGTGTGTGTGTGTGTGTGTGTGTGTGTGTGTGTGTGTGTGTGTGTGTGTATGTGTGTGTGTGTGTGTGTGTGTGTGTGTGTGTGTGTGTGTGTGTGTGTGTGTGTGTGTGTGTGTGAATGTTTGTGCATGACTTTCCTCTGGCTATTTGTCCTCTTGGCTTAAAATAACAACAGCATTGTCAAAAAAACCCCAAAAGTTTGAGATACTTCAAACATTACAAACAACACAAACTCTTAAAAGAAGACGGACTGCCACAATGCCTAACCTACACCACAGGACCCTGCGAGAAACAGAGACAATGAGGGTGTGTAACTTCATTCACTGATGGACTCCAGCATCCAACATTACAATAATGACCTCTCAAGCTGATCACTCCAACACAACTGGCGAGACACTGTGGCAAAAGTCT
The DNA here is from genome assembly GCA_016801955.1 of Conus betulinus. NCBI lineage: Eukaryota > Metazoa > Mollusca > Gastropoda > Neogastropoda > Conidae > Conus > Conus betulinus. The sequence continues at coordinate 110,273 of JADBJO010001203.1, read as the reverse complement.
GCAAAGTTCTATCTTGAAAGGAAGGAAGAACAGTATGTAATGAGTTCCATGTGATTTACTGATTAAAAGATACCACTGCTGTCAATCAATTGCCTCTCTATGTAGCAAATAAGAATCATTCAATGTTACCTCAAAAGATCAAATAAGATACAGAACTGAGAGCTAAGCTACTTTAATATTCCATCAGTCTTGTGCCGCTTGCACACAGGCCACTCATTTTATACCCATTCTTATCGTTTTAAAAGGTGAAGAAGCTCTGTGGTGCATTCCATGTCATGTTCCACTCACAGTGAAACATGTTCTTTTAGATTGTTGGGACTTGACTTCACATGTGAGACATAAACACTTTACAGCAGACTCCATGAAAACCCTGTTCAGAGATGTCCCACCTGACGTGATCTTTGAGTTTCTGAAAGAGATTAACATTTTTCATCTAAGATTTTAAGGAGGAAAGATTTTTAACAAAGTTTCTGGTACAATTTGAGAAGATGTATTTTAAAGAGATGTGTGAAAGGGGGTGGGGGTGGGGGTGGAGGGTTTGGTGGTTTTTTTTTTTTTTTTTTTTTTTTTTTTTTTTTTTTTTTTTTTTTGTGAGTTGATTGATTTAACTTGGTGACAGCCCTGATATGGCCCTTAAAAGTATAAGAATTTCAGTTTATTAGCTTTTTTCACAGTGTGTATGGATGTGTGTATAGGTATGTGAGTATGCTTGTGTGTGTGTGTGTGTGTGTGTGTGTGTGTGTGTGTGTGTGTGTGTGTGTGTGTGTGTGTGTGAATGTGTGTGCAAGTATGCGAGAGTGTGTGTGTGTGTGTGCATGCATGTGTGTATGTGCATGCAGGTGTGCGTGCGTGTGTGTGTTTGTGTATGCCTGTGTGTTGTGCACCTCTGTGTGTATATGTGTGTGTGTGTGTGTGTGTGTGTGTGTGTGTGTGTGTGTGTGTGTGTGTGTGTGTGTGTGTGCGCACCTGTGTGTCCATGTGTATCTGTGTATCTGTGTGTCAGTGCATGTTTCAAGTACCTGTGAAGAATTCTGCACCGATTCTACGGCTGAGTTCAGACCTTGCTGCACAAACTGCAACAAGGCCTCCTCTGACGGCAATGACAACTCCACCAGCAAGCTCTGTGTGTCCCTTCACCCTCAGGTTTGTGCCAGCACATCCTACAGGCTGAGCAATGCCAGGAATGGACGAAGCTGTGGGGGAAAGATGGCAGGCTGCCACACGAAGTCCCCACAGGGATCGGTGGTTGGGCTGAGTGTAGGGACGATGATGGGCAGTGGGGTAGGGGTGGTGGTGCTGCTGCTGGGAGGGAGGATGTGCACCAAGGGGAGGCATGGCGGGGGGCCATTGCAGGGGGTTAACAGATCAGCTGTTCCTGAAAAATCATAATTAGTTTTTTATTATCATAAAAGTGGCCCTCTGTGTGTGTGTGTGTGTGTGTGTGTGTGTGTGTATGTGTGTGTGTGTGTGTGTGTGTAGGTGTGTGTGTAGGTGTGTGTGGGGGGGGAGGGGTGGAATGTGTGTGTGTGTGTGTGTGTGTGTGTGTGTGTGTGTGTGTGTGTGTGTGTGTGTGAAATGTTCTCTTTCTAGAATTTCTATAAATTGTGCACCTACCTTCAAATAGGATTTCTCGCGGATTGATTTTTTTTTTAAGCTGTACATGAAAATCGTATTCCTAAACTTTAGGGAATCAAAGAGCTGATTTAGACAACTGGTTTGGACAGCGCGGGCAGAACTCTTATGACATCAGAGTGAGTAGAAAAAGTCAGTTCAACTTCTCATTCTCCATATCTATTCAACTCTGTCTATCCATCATCTTCATTTCATTTTTGTCCTGTTTCTAGCTTTCTTCTCCTCCTTTCCTTTTCTATATTCACTTTCTGTAGTGTGGTTAGGGCATTGGTGTTAGGGTTTTCATTCCTCGTTATCAGCTTAATAAGTTTTATTTGCATTTAATATTTACCTTTGTTTCTATCTGAACTATTTGTACCTTCTGGTATAGCTTCTGCACCACTTCTTCTTACTGATCTCTCACAGGGTTTGTGACCACCACTATGCAAAATGCAAACATGTGGATCAGAATACATGACTTTGCTGAGACCTTTGCATGAAAATCGTGACAAATGTGGATAAGTGTATGGATATGCATCCAGGGGATTCATTCACACAGGTACATGTTGAGATGTGAATAGCATATAACAATACTACATAATTCAAATAAAACATGCAACCACAACATACTGAGCTGTTAAAGCTGATATGAGAAAGAATGTGAATCTGCTGGTGTCAACAATAACAGAATAGCATTAGCCCACAGAATGGAAAGAAGTGAGGGACACCATGTGACCTGCTCCATGGGTAGAATGCCAGTTTGGGTGTCTGTTTACTGAGTTAGCACCTAAAAATGTTGGCCAGAGTGGGAGAATTTATTGCAACTTGCATCAGTTTGACCTAGTAGTATACAATACCAAACAGTACTTTTTTGAATGAAAGCAGGAAAGCTGTGGCACTACTAGTTTTGTATATCTTTTACAGGTCTAAATTAGTACAAATGAATTTGAGATAAAGTTCATAGTTATAATCATTAACGATGTCGCCCAGTTGCTGCAATACTGTATTTCGCCTGCCTCCTCAGCAGATTTATTTAATAATCTTGATCTAAAGATGTGTCTGAGCAAGCTGATTATCTGCAAATATATTCATAAAAAAAAACCTGGAGCGGGGACAACCATCCCCAACCAGGCGGATCCAACAGTGACAGATAGGGGCATGCCTCAAGATATGAGGGTTAGCTGCAATGCAAGTCATGCTTGCTTGGTTAAGTAAGCAGTCCCATCCCAAATGGCGATGTCCCTAGCAGGACAAGGCAGGAAAACAGGTGGCACTGTTATCTCCACTGAAATACCCATATGTCCCTATGACAGGAGCATCATGTGATCAAGAGCCACACTATAAGCTCTCAGCCCCGTGAAAGGACACCCCAGCAAACAAATTATCACCCTGTGCTCACAGGGTAGGACTTTTTAGTCTTGAGCTAAGGAGAAGCCTCCCTGCAGAAAAGTTGATCCAACCCATCTAAGACAGAGTGTGTTAGCTACGGTGCATTTCTGTAGATAAATCAAGACACACATGCGTCAACAATTACGGCTCTGATCAACCGCAGAAAAAGAATATATACAACTACAACTGGCTTTACATGTCCCTTCCATAGATATCTCGTCTTTATACGGTCTGGTCTTTTACTCGCTCAAGTCTTTATTTATCATAGTCAAAAAAAAATAGTCTTCAATAATACACTATCATCGATAGAGCTTTTGAAAAGGTTAGTATTTTGTGCACGTTTAATGTTAGGGGTTAATTTATTCCAAAGATTTGTTACTCTGCTACTGAAAGAAAATTTCCTTAGGTTAGTGCGACAATATTCATGATAAATTTTATCCACACTATTTCTGGTATTCTCAACTCTTGATGCAGTAAAAAAAAAAAAATTGAAATAGGAATATTGTCAACACAAATTAATATTTTTATAGACTTGAATCAAATCGCCCCTCACTCGTCTTGTTTTTAGGGTAGGCAGTCCAAGAGCTTTTAACCTACCTTCATAGGGAAGATCTTGTATATTCTTTACAAGCTTTGTTGCTCTTCTTTGTACTCTTTCTAGAGCAGCAGACTGCCTCTTTAATCGAGGATACCAAATTGTGTTGCCATATTCCAAATGTTGTCTAAATGAAAGCCTTGTATAGTTTTGTAAAAATATCTTATCTATGTGAATAAAAGTACGTTTAATTATACCAATCATTTTGTTAGCTTTATTTATAGAGTTTCTTTTTCATAATCACATGTTGAAATATCTGCACGCTCACCAGTATTACTGTTTAGCATTGTGTATTGGTATCTTGGGTTCTTACGTCCAACATGTAACACATTGCACTTGTCTGCATTAAAATGTAAGTTCCATGTGGTAGACCATTCAGATAAAATATACTAAAGTAACAGTTTGTGTTTGAACTTGCATTTCACTTGTGTCAGTTTTGTTGTTCATGCAGTATTTCAAGCTTGTCCTATTTCTAATGCTGGTGGGTGCACAAGCATTTTTCTTCCATTATTTGGGAACATGAGCCAAAGGTTAATTACAACGGAGCCATTCTTAAGCATTTGTAACTGTCCCAAGATAAATGAAAATTTTTTTCTTATGACTTGTACCACAAAATTGCTCCTTCAACCACGTATAATGAGGGTGGACATGAATTTTGACAGAAAAACTCATTTTTTTAGTAGGCATACACTCAAGAGTTCATCCCCTTGAGTGATCACACTGTCTACCCCTTCTCATCACAGAAGGGGAACAGCGGAGCTTAATAGTGCCGTCAGGCATGGTATTTCCCAAAGAACAAAAAGCAATAGTTTTCAAACTTGTACCTACGGCTAGAGAAAACTATGACAAATACATATCAAAAAAAGTAGAAGAAAGTAAATGTCGCGTGGTACTGAAAACTTTGAAATAAAATCATTTCTGACGCATTATTTTGCACTCCGACGCTGACCGTCTGCAGTAGCCGGATTCTGCTGCTCGCGCTGTGCGCGCTACGTCATCATCCTTATATGGCGTGGCACCACCCACATTTTTCAACTGCGAAGTGATGGCGGCAACTGTTTCCGACACCGGCGAATCCCGCTTTGGTGAGTAGAACTGATTTCAGTGTGGACGTTTCAAGCATAACAACATATATAACAAAGGGAATACATACAAGACTGTTTGTCATCACTGTCCTGTATATCAGTGGTGTTTTATATTTCGCCCTGCTGCATCTACACAACTTTCCCTCCACGCAGTCTCCCGCTGGAATGTATGGTCAGCAACTATCGTCAAACACACACACACACACACACACACACACACACACACACACACATATATATATATATATATATATTATATATATATATATATACATAAGGGAGCGACATAAGTTTGAAAGTATGATTTAAAATTATGATTTAACCTCCATTTTAAATCATACTTTTAAACTATATACACACACACACACACACACGCACACACACACACACACACACACACACACACACACACACACACACATATATATATATAGATATAGATAGATAGATAGATAGATATGCCCCCCCCCCCCCCCCCCCCCCCCCCCCCCCCCCCCCCACACCTCTGCGTTCCCCCACGTTCAGGATGGTCTGGGATGATGCAAGCTGTAAGTAATGGACACTACCCAGGTCAGAGCAGCTTCACATTTCTCCCGATTATAGACATGGATCCAACAAATATGAGCTGCATATTCTCCACACTGCACTTTGTCTCATCCTTGGCTAGCGTTTACAACTGCACACCAGTTCTGACCTTCGACCAACCACTCTGGTGGAAATCAACGATGATCATTGATCATGAGCCAGCTAGCAGTGTACTGCATTCCATCGTCCTTCGCCTGGGAGGATTCCACTGTGAAATGAGTTACCTTGGTTTGCATTGGAAAACTCATGGCAGGATCTGGGATTGAGCAAGTTTTGGAAGTGGTCTATGCTCAAAACTCGGTCAGTCATATGCTAAGTGGCAAGTCTGTTTCAAGAGCTGTCCGTGGACATTTCCTCATAGATGCTGTCCTCAACGCACTGATTCTATCTCGAACTTTCAACGTACCCTTGAACACACTCAGTGTCGGCAGCACTGAAGACACAAACATTGGACAAATACCTTCATTGGCATCACCAGTCCATGACAGTGACCCACCACAGGAACAAAAAGATGAAGAACTGCAAACAATGGAAGAAGGACCCAGTAGCAACATTTCAGAGCACCGAAGCCTTCATAGTGTCTTGTCTTTGTATGACCGTGTCACAAAGAAGGAACATACTGCAGAGGAGTTTGACGAAAAAGAAAGTGCTGACATAACAGCAGTGGAAAACAAACTTATTGATACAAAAGCTGACCTTGAAGGAAGCCGCCTGTCCCGCCTTTGGCTTCAGTATATGCATATGATCGACATACTCCGGCAGTTTTTGAAGGCAGAAAGGACAGGCAACTGGATGCTGCATCTCCATGTCTTACAAAGAATGCTTCCCTACTTGGCTGCGGCAGGTCACTCTCAGTATACCAAATCAGTGCACATATACTTCAGCAAATGCAGCAACTGAGAGATCGCCATCCAGATGTCCACCATGGCTTTCAGTATGGATATCATGTCCTGCGCAGGAGTGACAGGTACTGGGCTGGGCTGAGCACTGATTTGGTCATTGAGCAAGTCCTGATGAAGAGCATCAGTCAGCAGGAGGTCTAACAAGAGGCAGAGGCATGGCTGAATCCCAGCGCACCAGGTGGCTTCTGTACATGCCAGCTTGTGCTGACATGAATAATGCCCTGCAGGAAGTGACGGGCCAGGCGTACTGCACCAGTCAGGAACATGTGGAGATCAGCGAGACAAGGAAGACGAGAGATGACAAAGACATGAAGGCCATTCTAAACTTCCTTCTTGATCGCAATCCCTTTAATGGTGATGAGCCATTGAGAAACATCAGCACTGGGGTGACAGCAGATCGGTCTGTTAATGTAGACAAAGCTGACGTTGTTGGCAAGGCCATACTGGACTCAATGCAAGGTGTGTAGCGGTACAGGACTTCAAATTTTCAAGAAAAGATCAGGCCATCACCATGAATATCAAAGCATGCGCTAAAGTGGACGGTGAGGCAATTCAGGTGGATCCCCAGCTGCTCTTTCAGCGACTTGTGACAGCAGCTTCTGAACGTCCCCAAGACTTTGATATAGCAGCAATATTCCACTTTGAACTCGCCTCACCTCCTCCCTCTCTTTTTGACCAAGCAGGGCTTCTCCGGGAATCCAATAAATCTGCCTTAGCCGATGCCATCTCGGCAACAGTCAAAGGAGAACTCTTGAAGAAGAAGCTGCGGGTGATAGAGAAGAAATTGTCTTGGATGGTGGCTCTCTCCTTTACAAAATCCCTGGAGAAAGCATGAATCCTTCTCTGCCATTGCCAGGAAGTATGTGAATTACGTCTGCCAGAGGTATAAGAGTCCAACAGTTGTGTTGATGGATATGGATCTGGTCCATCGACAAAAGATGTAGCCCATCTCAAGCGTTGTGCTGGCATCGTTGGACCAACTGTAAAATTTACAGGAGACATGCTTTTGACCTCAAAGAAAGAGGTTTTCCTCTCCAATCCGATCAACAAGCAACATTTCATCGATTTCCTTTCAGAGGCACTTGATCTCCTGTGATGTCCATGTCCTACATGCAAAGTGTGATGCTGACAAACCTCATAGTCAAAAAAACTGCCCTGGAACATGCGGCTTCTTACAAGACGACAGTTGTGGGGAAGATACAGATCTACTGGTGCTCCTTCTCCACCATTTAAACCAGAACTCAAAGCCCATCATTTTTTTCGCTCTGACAAACACACACGCACCAAGAAACATGGATGGAACATCCAGTGGCTGGCAAAAAGTCTTGGACGGGAGGAGAGTGCTATCTCCTACCATTTGTCCACGCACTAAATGGTTGTGACACAACATCACGACTATTTGGAGTTGGAAAAGGCATTCCACGAAAAAAACTGTCTGACTCCAGGTTTAAGACACAAGCACACATCTTTTGTAGACAAGGGATGCCACAAACTGACATCATCTCAGCTGGGGAGAAGGCCCTGGTGTGCCTTTACAATGGCCGTAACGAAGATACCCTTGAGAACTTCGCTACCAGCGCTTCACGAGAAGGTGTCTTCCTGTGCCAACCACACTGTTTGGCAGGCTGTTCCAGGTGGCGTTCGCACGCTGTACGAAAAAAAACAGCTTCTGATGTGGAGCCTGCTGTGTGATCTTTCCAATTTCAGGCTGTGCCCTCTCTTCGTGTCTCTGCCTTGGAAGTAGTTGAACTGGGGGGCGGCTGGTCAGGTACAGGCCGTGCGTATACTTGTACATATCGATCATATCCCCCCTGAGACGGCGATGTTCGAGACTAGGCAGGTTCACTGCAGCAAGACGCTCTGGTATGGCTTTTCTTTCAAGGATGCAATGAGTTTGGTGGCACGCCTCTGAACATCCTCCAGCTCGCAACACAATGCCTTATGCCGGGGTTGCCATGCTGTGTGCCCATATTCGAGAATCGGGCGAACTAGTGACTGTACAGCTGGGTGAAGACCGCAGGGGGTGAGGAAATCAAATGATCGTCGGATGACTCCAAGGATTCGGTTTGCTTTTGCAGTTGCTTGGTTTATGTGGTTCTTGAAAGTCAGCCCTTTGTCGATCAAGACGCCAAGATCCTTCTCCACCTCACTTTCTGGTAGCTCCACCACAGTCTGTTCCCCCTGTGCATCCTGGCCTTCATGTAGTATTTCCTGTCCGTCTTCGGGTTCCCCATTCTCATGACGGAGCACTTCTCAGGATGGAACCGCGCATTTGCCAGTTCGTCGACCACTCGTGAAGGCGATTCAGGTCGTCCTGCAGTGTCGCCATGGACGTATCATCGTCATTCCTTGCGAAAGACCTTTGTGTCGTCAGCAAATAGCTTGACGTGGCTCTGGACATGCTGAGGCAGATTGTTTATGTACATGAGGAACAGTACTGGGCCAATGACACTGCCCTGGGGGATGCCGCTTGTCACCTCTCCCCTCTCGGACTTCACGCCCGTTGACACACACTCGCTGCGACCTGTGGCTCAAGAAGTCCTGGATCCACTGAAGGACATTTCCCTTGATGTCACATCAGACACAACTAGAAATGAGCAAGAACGAGTCAGCATGGCCATGCAAAGAAGGACTTCGAATCTGTCACCTTAATATCCAACGTGCAATTAACAAGGCATCAGATATATCAACACTGATTTGGAATCATGGTAAACTGAATCCATGCTTATCACACCCAGGCAAAAAAAGACAACGTCTCATGATTAAGTTCCCTCCCCTTCATCTTAAAGCTGAATCCGTTGAATAGGTTACATATCACAAAGTGCTAGGAATAACAATTGATAACAATATTAGTTGGCAATCTCACATAACCTCACAGTGCAAAAAACGTTTCACAGAAAGTCTATCAACTCTCCAAAACCAAAACGCTCCCTCGACCTGCATTCAAGTAAGCTCTTTTTCCAGTCTCATATTCAATCATACATAGACTATGGGTCTATTCTATGGGACTCTGCTCGCGCTAACACACTCAAACCATTGCTAAGGCTGCACAAATGAGCATTCAAATTAGTCATCCTAAAAAGCGGTAGTCTCCTGGACTCAGACTATGAAAAGGTTCAAGTTCTCCCGTTAAGTCTGAGGTTAGAATACAACAAAGGGGATCATAATGCACAAGATTGTGTCAGGAAAGGCTCCCGCAACATTAGTTCACAGATTCTCAATTAATTCCTCAAAGACTTTACCCAAAATTCATGTCTCTGTTCCAAGGATTGACTTATTCAAATCCAGTTCAACATATTCAGGTTCCTGTCAATGGAACTCGTTCCCCGAGGCAACCAAACAACACAAGTGCATCAACCATCAAACATCATTATTTCAACCATCTTACGTGCCATGCTTGTATACTCCGCAATAAATCCACCACCAACCACCACCACCGTCCTTGCCTTATGTATGAGCATGCCTATTAAGAAAGTGTTTTGTACTTTAAATGCACATGTTATTCTGTTTAGTAAGTATGCCTTATGTGAGTACGCGCACCTGTGTGTGTGTGTGTGTGTGTGTGTGTGTGTGTGTGTGTGTGGTGTGTGTGTGTGTGTGTGTTTCTTACTACCTCCTGCCTTTTGTCATAACGTCGTTATGTTTGTATTCTTACGCGACTCTCTCTCTCTCTCTCTCTCTCTCTCTCTCTCTCTCTCTCTCTCTCTCTCTCTCTCTCTCTCTCTCCCTCTCTCTCTCTCTCTCTGTCCTGCTGGAATGACTGGATTTGTTATCCATAATTATGATATACCCCCACCCCTCCCCCTACCCATAGTGACTGGGTCATCATTGTGCTTTTTTTTTTTTTTCCATTTGTGCCTTATTTCAATTCTTTCCCCTGTGCTTCAAAATCGATCGTCTTTTTGTATCTCCTTGGTATTATTTGTTTGTTACACAGTTCTAAACATGCTCTTTCCCGCTCCCCACTCTCTCTCTCTCTCTCTCTCTCTCTCTCTCTCTCTCTCTCTCTCTCTCTCTCTCTCTCTCTCTCTCTCTCTCTCTCTCTCTCGAATGAATGTTTATTCATATAGGCCTCAGCCCCTCATGAAGGGGTAAACGTACAGATATACGATTTTCATCGTGCAATACAAAAGGCTACGGTTATGGCAGGCACATCATGCAAAAAACTATGAAGTAGCTATTTCTCTATAGTTAAAAGCCTTATACAAAAACAATGATAAATTTCGTACAACATCAGGTTTAGTGCATGCCATGAGTAGACTTAGTTTAAATAAACAAGGTTCTCTCTCTCTCTCTCTCTCTCTCTCTCTCTCTCTCTCTCTCTCTCTCTCTCTCCTTTTTTTTTATTTTCATTTTGTTTCATTCCGTATCCTGTTTTAGTTCTAGCCACTTTTTGCATGCTTCTTTTATTGCCATATCTTATTTTGCATTATTGACCCTACTCAGGGCGAGGACTGGATAAAAATAAAGCACATCGGTGATTATCTATTATCCTCGTAAATAAAGAATTCTGTCTTGTCTTATCTTGTCTCTCTCAATTGAATGTTTCTGTTATCATCTTTACATTTCATATATATATGTATATATATATATATATATATATATATATATATATATATATATATATATATATATATATCTCTCTCTCTCTCTCTCTCTCTCTCTCTCTCTCTCTCTCTCTTTGTTGTCAGATTGTTCTAAAATGCTCTCTTATCGCACCCACTCTAGCCTCTTTCTCCCCCCACCTTCTTTCTCTCTCTCTCTCTCTCTCTCTCTCTCTCTCTCTCTCTCTCTCTCTCTCTGCATCTTTACCCACACACCTCCCTTCGCTCCTGCGTCTCTCTCTGTCTGTCTGTATGGCTGGCTCTCTCTCTCTCTCTCTCTCTCTCTCTCTCTCTCTCTCTCTCTCTCTCTCTCTCGGTCACTCTATTTTTTTTTTTTTTTTTCTAAATTTAATCCCGTATTGTATTGTAGTTCTAGTCACTTTTTGCATGCTTCCTTTGTTACCTCATCTTATTTTATATTGTTGACCCTACTCAGGGCGAGGACTGGATGTAAAAAAAGCACATCAGTGCTTATCTATTATCCTCGTAAATAAAGAATTCTGTCTTGTCTTGTCTTGTCTCTCTCTCTCTGGAGATTTGAAGGTGATTTTTTTTTTTCCTTTTTGTAAGTTTCCCCGTTTTCCGGCTCGTCTTTTGAGAGAAATCAACCGGATGTGCATTCATTGATTCGGAACAAAAAAATTTCGTCTGCTTCATCGCTGGCACAGGAACGGTGTGCAGCCACTCTGCCATGTCGAAGAGACGACCCTGTGTATCATGTGTTGTAATCACGTTGCTCTTGATAATCGGGGCTCAGAGTGCTACACCGGAGGATGATAAACTGACGAAGCCACAAGATGTTGGCAAACATGCTTCATCTCAGAAAAAACTAATGGCTCAGCGGCAAATGAGAAAGGATCTACTTCGAAGGCGACTTTCGGTAAGTCTAAAACAGTTACAGTGACGAAAGTATTTCTTGTTCGGGAATGGATATTACGTCTTGGGATTTGTGTTTGAGAGCCAATGTAGGGCTTGATGATATGAATGGAATGCTAACATTTTTCAGTAAAGAAGTTGCTTCCGGCAGTCTAGTTTTAAGTTTTGCAAGTTTTCAATCATTCATTGAGTTAATATTGTACACTAAACATGCAGAACTTGACCGAGTTGACGGCGGCAAGTCGCCGAGTGTGTGACTGTGACACTGCGATCATCGGATCGCATTTGTCATCCATATGATTTAGAGACCTGGAATTGTTCACGTTTTGAGATCAGATCAGTGTTCAGTCTCACTCTCTTTCTTTCACTCTTTACATATTAAAAACGGATATGATCTGACATTAAATTGTAAGAAGACTCTCATTCTTTCTCTGCTACAGATTAAAAAACGGATGTGATCCTACAAAAAATGTTATGAAAGGGCCCCAGTATAAGAAGAAAACGATGCTTTTTTTGATGAGCTTTAGCTTGGTAAGAGCTTGCTTATATAAATGAATGATGTAACCATAGATACTGAAGAATAACTTGGTCATGCGACAAGTAATACTAACATTAGCCTTTTGAATGGATAGGTCCAATATTTAGAGGGGAAAAAAAATCAGTAATAGTATGATCAAACAATATCTCAACGCGTGCACATGTAGTAATACTACACATGCATTTGCAAATCCTTATGTGATGAGATACACTGACTGACTGACTGAAACCATTTACTGTCAGATTAACATATTGTTGTACTGATGAACAATATGTTAGATGAGATGAGATACACTAATATTTGTCCATTTACATGACGTACTGGAACTTTGGGGGAAAACAAAATCAGTATGCATGATTAAACCATTTTTTTTTGTAAACATGTAAAATATACTGTCATTACTAAGCATGTGCGCACGTGCGTGCACACACACACACACACACACACACACACACACACACACACACACACAGAGACACACACACACACACGTAGTGACACATACACTCATTTTCTCTCTCTCTTTCATACATGTAAACACTTTTACAGACTCACAGACAGGCACACACATAGACTCACACACAGACACACGCACACACAGACACACACACACACACACACACACACACACACACACATACACATTCATAGTATCATTGACCTACATGCAGAGCTCTTGATGATGGGCATTTTGTACATATTTCATCGATTCATGCTTTGGAGCTCAAATTCATTTTCAGTGCTTGTGTGTGTGTGTGCGTTTGTGTATGGGTTCCTACAACATGATACGCATTAACACATGTCGAGAGTTGAACTTTTATTTTATTTTCTCTAACATGGCTGCGTCGCCCCCCAAACGTTCACATCCGGGTTCTCTCTCATTTACCTATTATAAATATGACCAGTGATGTAATATCTATAAATAGATTACAGTCCGGAACATCTTTCCCTTTTTTTTTTTTTTTTTTTCAAAAGGAATAAAGTTCTCGTTAATTTTCGTTGTCTCTGTTTTGTTTGTGAATCTTCTATGCCGACAGTATATCAGAAACTGAACAAATAAAATTTAAGTTCAAACTTTCTCCAATTTAAACTTTCTAAAGGATCAGCAATCATCATGCATGCATACTTCATTCGCTCACACAGTCTGTATAAGTATTATAACGCAGTCAGACTTCAGTCATTCGCTTTCATGCCCAGTTCTCACATTCATACCTCTTATTACTCCAATATTATTTTTTTTTTAATTCTATACGCACTGGATAGAAAAACACAAAAGAAAAACAAAACATAATTTAGCTTCATCCGGATCAGCACCGTAAAGTTAATCATTCACATGTATTAAACAAAATGAAGGTTGAAAATACTTCTTCCACAGAAATGAAATGAACTCCACCTGGCTTAAACAAATGCAAATGGCTCTCTCTATACTGAGCCTTAAACTTTAAACTGAAATAAAATACTGCAAAGCTCCAACTCCACCGAGCTTGCAGAAAACCTAAAAGGCCATCAATTGCACAAGCTCCAACTACACTGAGCTTGGCAATATAAAGCAAAGCTCTAGCTACACAGAGCTTAAAAAAAAAAGAAAATTTATGTCGTGATCCTTCCTTCTTCCTCACGGAAACATTGCGGTTTCCTTGCGATGTAACCACGGCTGGATCTGGTGTTATAGTTAGTTGACTGGGATGGAGGTGAAGGTTGTGGAGACAGTGGTGCTGGCACTGCTGAGGGATGTTGATCTGGTCCTCCATTGTCGTTGCTTGCTGGCGGACTGCCACTGGCTGGCACACCTCTGCTGGCTGGCACACCTCCGCTGGATTCCTTTGGCAGCGACTGCAGGTGTTTACAGTTGCGTTGAAGGACACCTGCTGGCGAGTTGACCAGGTAAGTGCGATTTTCCGGATCTGCTGCGACAACAGTTCCTTGGGCCTCCCATTTTCTCTCATTGTCCAGTTTTATCAATACTGGATCTCCTGTTTTCAGCACTGGGACTAGTGGGAGACTGACTGCACCATGCTTGTGATCATAGTTCAGTTTATATTCATGCTTGGTTTTTCTCGTCTGCCGCTCGCACATCTGCGTCCCTCAGCGGATTAGGTTGTAAAACGTCTGGGAGAACTGGAACCTTAGTTTTCAGCTCTCTTCCCATCAACACTCTGGCAGGACTGGCCCCGGGTGCTAGAGTGTGCAGTCGCCCTGTAATTCAACAGTGCAATGTCTGGTTCAGGCTGGCTCAGAATTTTCTTGGCGATTTTCACGGCTGATTCTGCTTCGCCGTTGGCTTGAGGGAATGCAGGACTGCTGGCTTGTTGCGTGAAGCCGAATTTCCGCACAAAATCACGAAACTGATGACAAAGGAAAGGTTGGTGATCTGACACAACAACATCTGGAATCCCATGAGTTTTGAAAACGCCACGGAACTTCCCTATGACAGTTTCTGCTGTTTTGCTGTGTATGCAGACTATTTCTAGCCACCTGGAGTAATAATCAACAACTACCAGATAGTCGTTATCTTGATGTGTGAGAATATCTGCTCCAAGTTTCTGCCATGGACGCTCCGGTAGCTCAGTAGGACGAAGTGGCTCATTGCGTTGCGCTGGCCTGTTTTCCCTGCATTCTCTGCACTTGTTTATGTAGTCTTTGATATCTCGCCGGAGACCTGGCCACCAAACAGAAAGTAGTGCTCTCTCCTGGCACTTGTGAATTCCTTGATGAGATTCATGCAGTTTCTCAAGGATGTGCTGACGTTGTCTTGCTTGAAACAACAATCCGTCTTCCATGCACTAGCAAGCCATCTATAAGAGATAGCTCCCCTTGTGCTTGCTGATACGCCTGCAGCTGAGTGGAAACTGTCTTTGGCCACCTGTTGCAAAACGTAACTGATCACCTGTTGAAGCTCTATGTCATGTACAGTCTCTGACTTCAGCTTCTCCAGTCTCTGGTCAGTCACAGGAAATGACGACGTCACTGAATCAGTGTACGCTTTCACGTAAGATTCGGTCTCCATCTCTTCGTCTGCTGCAGTATGAGCAACAGGCTGTCTGCTGAGAGCGTCGGCTACAACGATGCTTTTACCTGGAACATGCACAACTTCAAAGTTGAACCTCAGAAGTCTCATTAACAGAGCCACTGACAGCGAATTGGAGCTTGATCAATGTCCTTTGACTTCATGAGTGGGGGACCAATGGTTTGTGGTCCGTTTGCAGTTCAAATTTGTCCAGGCCAATCAGATATTTTGCGAATTTCTCATAGGCCCACACTGACGCTAAGCATTCCTTTTCAATTTGCGCATAGCGCTTCTCTGCCTCACTCAATGTTCTTGACGCGAATGCAATGGGAAACAGTCTATGTCCACACTTCTGCATCAAACATGCTCCTAGACCATAGCTGCTACTGTCTGCACTCACAACAGTCTCTAGCTTGGGATCTTAGAACGCTCTGGCTCCTGCGTTGCCTATCAGTTCTTTCACAGCATCAAATGCTTTCTGTTGTTCTGGGCCCCAACTGAACACTCGATCCTTCTTCAGTAATTCAGTCACAGGCTTCAGAGTGTCTGCCATGTTTTTCACGAATCCTGTCAGATAGTTGAACATGCCGCACACTGTCCTCAGCTACGACTGATTTTGGGGTGGGTAGCATGTCCTTGATGGCACTGACTTCGCTGGATCAGGCTTGATCCCGTCCTCACTGACTACGTGCCCGAAATACTTGACTTTCAGTTTGAGTTCTGACTGTTCAATTCTGTCTAGCACAGCTTTCAAGCGAATGTCATGCTCCTCCAATGTCTTTTCCATAGACGATTGTGTCGTCCATGATTGCCTCGCAGCCCTCTAGGCCTTCCAGGACTTCCTTCATCTTTGTCTGGAAACACTCTGGTCCGAGAGAGAGATACCCATTGGCACACGTGTGTAACAATATCTCCCATAAGGAGTGATGAATGTTGTCAGCAGCCTGCTCTCGTCCTGTATCGGGATCTGGAAGAAACCCGACACTGCATCAAGAGTGGAGAGATGATGGTTGACCCAGCCATCTTCGGCGCAATGTCGTCCAGGTTAGGAAGCATGCATCTTGGTCTCTTCACCACTGTGTTCAACTGTTTGTAGTCTACACATATTCTCACCTTCCCGTTTGGCTTTACCACACTGGCACCATGGGAGCGCACCAATCTGTTGGTTCTTTGACCAGCTGAATTATTCCTGCCTTCTCCATATGGTCCAGTTCCTCCCTAACTTTTTTCTGTAGTGGGAATGGTACTCTCCTGGCCGCCGGCACACTGTATGGCTTGGCCCCCTGCTTGAGGTGGATGTGGACTGGCTCCGTCTTCATGAGACCTGTCGTGCCAAAAATCTCATCTATGTCTCTGGTGGCAAGTGACACTAGCCCCATCGTGACCGCTGCCTTTCTGCTAAGCAGGTTGTACACAAACTGTTTTTCACAACGATCACCTTGAACTTGTAGGCTTTGCTTTTCACCTTTGTGCTGGCATGGAACTCCCCTGCTACTGAAAGCTTCCCTCCGGGAGATGTGAGAGAAATTCTGGATTTCTTAAGTTCTGGCTTATTCTTCAGTTGTCGGAATGTTCTGTCACTGATAATAGTGATGTCTGCACCTGTATCAATCTTGAATGGCACGATGGTTTCCCGTATTTTGAGTTTCACAACCCATGGTTTCAACTTATCATCGTCCACTTTTGCTGCATCAATGTTGAACTCTTCTTCAGACTCTTTTCGAACCTCCCTGACACTACGGCAGACCTTCATGAAATGATTCTTCTTGCCGCACTTACGGCATGTTTTTCCTCTTGCAGGGCATCTTCCTTGGACGTATGTACTGCCACACTGCCCACACTGACACAGTGACTGCTCTCTCAGTCCCGTGCCTCTGCCTCTGCCTCGACCTCGGCTCCTACCACCACGTGATGTGTGCGGAGTCTGGTGTTTTCTGTTGTCCACTGTGTGTAGGGCGGTGTCTGTCACGGTACACACGGTCTGCTGCCGCAGCTGTAGTTCCTCTCTGCTCCTGGAGTTCGAGCTTGACCGCTTCAAATTGATGCGCCGTTGTCACTGCTGACTTCAGAGTAAGAGTGGCTTCTAGTTGTAACTTTTGTGAAAGTTCTTTGTCTTGAACGCCCAATACAAGTCTGTCCCGAATGCAATTTTCCTTGTCTGGAAAGTCTGCATGCTCAGCTAGCTCGTAGAGCGCTCTGACATACTCCTCAATGGACTCATCTGAGTTTTGGTCACGCTTATGGAATTGAGCACGAACATGAATAATATTTCTTTGGGGAACAAAATGATCATCGAATTTTTTCAAAACTTTCTCATAGTCTTTCTTGTCGTCTGCATTTAAATCAAATGTTTTTAAAATCCTATCTGCATCTGCACCCATAGCATACAAAAGGCTGCTTACCTGGATCTCTCCATCCTCTTTTGAAAGTTTTGATGCTAGTCTGAAGTGCCCAAAACGTTCTTTCCAAGCCGGCCATGCCGTTGGCTGGTGAAACGAAAAAGAATTCGGTGGTTGAAAAGCCATACCTGCTAGATCTAGATCTATGCTTTTTTTTTTTTTTCAGAGAAAACAAAATTTTCCCAGGAATTTCACGGTTCTTCACGGTTTCACTAAAATATCGGCCACTTCTGACACCATGTGTGTGCGTTTGTGTATGGGTTCCTACAACATGATACGCATTAACACATGTTGAGAGTTGAAACTTTTATTTTATTTCTCTAACATGGCTGTGTCGCCCCCCAAACGTTCACATCCGGGTTCTCTCTCATTTACCTATTATAAATATGACCAGTGATGTAATATCTATAAATAGATTACAGTCCGGAACAGTGTGAATGTCACTCATTCAAATTTGCCACCCTATAAAGACATATTGAGTATATTTAGTTTACAAAAACAAAGGTGAGTGGCAAAATCAGAGGATTCTGCCATCAGAGTGGGAGAGAGTATGTGACCTGGTAGAAGTGAGGAACCCAGTCACCCAGGCTGCCATATCGTCACTTCAGTCATCATAACTATGCGCTCAGAATTTATCCACTAACAAACCACACGTCTTTAGGCATCAAATTGATTAAGAGCTGGAATGCTTAGCTATTCATTTTTTTTTCAAATGTCTTTTGCTTGAGATGATGAACACAGCAAATGCAAAATATATTGCAGAGCTTTTAGAGGTATCAGGGGTCAAGTGACAAGCTGATAGAAAAGTGAGGGGTCAGATTTGAAGATCATCGGCCAAGTTTGAATGAATTAAAGTCAGTCAAGTGACAAGGAGGGGGGAGGAAGGAGGAGGTGATGTCAGATAGGGGCTACTGACTCACACCTGTTGGAAAAAGAAAACTGAAAGGGGAAGGAGATAGAAAGGAATTAAAAGCAAACAAAGAAAGAAATGAAAAACGCTTTTTTCAAAGAAAAAAAAGTTTTTTAAAATGTCCCATTTTTTTTTTTTAATGGGATTTATTTGGTAAACTTGCGAGTTTAAAGAAGAAACATGGGGCCTGTTGACTTGAGCTTTATTGGCTGATGTCTAGTCTAAGCTCATCAATAAGGATTTCTAACAAGCATTGGGGCATACACAATTGAAATAACTAAAAAGTGTGAAAAGAAAAACTTGAAAATACAATCTTAACTGGTTTGTTGTTTGAAAGGGCCAGATACTGAAAAGAGCTCATCGAAACAGATGATGCAGTATACTTCAGCTGAAAAGTTTCTCATTTTTTAGACCTGCAAGCTATGACTTTGGGCCTATTGGATATTAACTCTAGTAACAGTAACACTGACTTACCACAATCATCTGGTATTGGCCGATGGGCGCATCTGGTCAAAAGGCTATGTGCCTTTGTTTTTTTAGAGCTGTTTTTTCCTATTAAATAATATCTAATCTGTCTCATCTGTCTGTGCACAGTTTTTTGGCATGTACATCACTCCATACTTGCTTGTCATCAGTCGTGAGACAGTTTTGTGAAAGCAGTTTGCTAGTTCAATCAAAGAACATTCATTAGGTTCTTTTCCTGTGGCATCAGACAGCACTTGTGTGATCGTAGAATCATACGGTCTGTGTGTCAGTACCTAACAACCGCTATTGCAAATCAAACAGTGAGTTTGCATGAATCTCTAAACAATGAAAGTTGCAAGGCAAGCAGAGTGCAGTGCAGTCCGGCCATTTTCAGTGACACTGACAAGTCATGAAATGGATCAAACAGATGAATACTTACACCTGTTCATTTATACTTACAAGGATTGAAAAATCAAAGAAAATAAACACAAAATCCAAAATTGCACGCAGACACAAGGTATCTTGTTATACCCTTTGAAATACAGCTTACAGACTGAACACGAGTGAAAGGCACTCTTTTAGCATTGATGATGTGGGGTTCACCGACATTGTACTAAACACTTCTGCACATTAATCTTTCTCCCTCTTTCTCACTTAATGCAACTGCTTGCTCTTACACACCTAATTAGGTCTTTCCCATGATGTTGTGTGCTTTGCAAAATAGTAACATATTAAATTCCAAATTTTAGAATTATCATGAGCAAACTGTTTACACCTGATACACACAACTTGTAGACAAGCACACCCCACACTTACAGACACACAGACTCAGTCACTCACACGTATGCATGCATGCAGGTACGCGCGCACACACAAATGCATCATTGCATATATGCATGCACGTGCACACACACACACACAAAAATGCGTTTACAGGCGTGCACGCGCTTGTACACACACACACACACACACACACACACACACACACACACACACACACACACACTTACACTTGTAATTAATTACCCAAGCACACACACTCACACACACATACACAAAGTGTACCCTCTCTCTAAGTCTCTCTTTGAGTCTGTCTCTCTCTCTCTCTCTGTCTCTCTCAAGTACATGCACACATGTGCATGCGCACACACACGCACACATGCACGCACGCATGCATACGCAGGCACGCACGCACGCACACACACACACACACACACACACACACACACACACACACACACACACACACACACACACTTTATCAGAGAAAGGCAAGGGAAAGGATAAATTGATAACAGCGAGGTCAA
>JADBJO010001203.1:77500-85000 GCA_016801955.1 Conus betulinus | reverse complement strand
CGATTAAGTCTGCATGTCTTTCAGTCCTACTTGATATGATTCTTGAAATTCATCACATTATTCACCTTTTATCTGTGCAAGGCATTACTGTCACTTTTTGTTGGATCCCTTCTCATTGTGGTATAGTACCCAGCGAGCGTGTGGATCAACTTGCACGAAAACAGCTCAAAATGTCAATTATGCTATACCACTCAAAGTTCCCTTAGATTTGAATGAATGTTTATCAATTAAAATTCAATGTCAATAGAAAAGGTTATAACCTCATTGAAGAACTCAGACATTCAATATTATCACAATCGTATAAAATTTAGTGATGGGTACAAGGGGAAACGTTCAAAACAAGCCTCCTCCTCATCTAGGGAGATTGAAAGCTTAATCCATAGATTCTGTTTGAATGCGTTGAAAACAAAACATTGTCATAATATTAAATGTATGTGTGGGAAATCCTTTAATAAATGTCAGTCATTTGCTGATTCAATGCCCATGGGCAAGAAAGCTCCTAAGACATTTGGGTATTGATGGTTACACTGATGGTTCAGCTTCATTGCCTTTACCATATTTTTAAACAATTACTCTGTTCTTGACTCAGTTTGTAAAGTGTTTGTTAAATAGTTCAATTGGCCCTTATCTGTAGATCTTATCGCTTCTCACTTTAAATTGTTAAGGTGGAAGAGGGATAGGGGATTGGGGGGGGGGGGGGGGGGGGGGGGGGGAGGGGATGTCATATTTTATATTTTTATAATAATGGATTAATACACTTCATCACTTGCATACTTCATTCACCCACACATAAACTGTCTGAATCACTATAGTGGAAGGACATTAAACCGACCACACACACACACACACACACACACACACACACACACACACATACACACTCACACACACACATGCATACGTACACACACACACACACACACACATACAGTGACACACACACACACAGAGTCACACACACACACACACACACACACACACACACACACACACACACAGGGGTAAGCATGTTTCATAGCACATGCAACTTTGTCCTGTTTGGTTAGTAATGGGCTAATGCTATCAGGTTACCACCCTATCATCCTGTCCAGCAACACAGGTATCATGTTCTCCAGTTTCATGGCTGGCTTACTAGTAAGGCTGGGCCACTTGGCATAAGATTTTGATGTTTGTGCTGGCCCATCTATTCCCTCCTGCGTCTGAGTCAGTCACTGGGAAGGTTTATGTGCATGCAGCTATTTGCGAGCCATTGAAGTCTTACAGAAACTGTGTGCGTGTGTGTGTGTGTGTGTGTGTGTATACTTATGCTTGTGAGGTTGTCTTTGTGTGTGTGAATGTTCATAGGCAAAAATTTCAACTCTAATGTTGCTTGATAACCTGCTCACAACATTTCCCACCTGTTATCACTGAACTGTGTTTCCCATTGCCTTTTGTCTCCCACTTCTCAGTCTCTCACCCCTCTCTTTATCTCTCTGTCTGCCACATTCCCTGTTGTCCTCTCTCCCCTCTCCTTTACCTCCCCCCCCCCCCACCCCTCAGACTTCTCTCTCTGAATGATGGTGTGTGTGTGTACATGATGTGTGTGCATGTGTTTCTCTGTGTCTGTGTGTACATGTGTGTGTGTGTGTGTGTGTGTGTGTGTGTGTAAGTAAGTAATGTGTGTGCGCAAGCATGTGTGTGTGTGTGTGTGTGTGTGTGTGTGTGTGTGTGGATTCTGGATCATATGAATTCAAGAACTTCTGACTGTAGGGGATCAGCCGGCAGCTGTTTAGTATAATACTAATAGTAATTTTCAAGATTTTTGAAGTGTTTCATTGAGTTAAGATTAAGATTAAGATTAAAATTATAGTCCTGTCAAGTTTCATTGAGTGACAGAAAAGCTTGTGATAGGTGACGTTTTTTTTTCTTTCTGTTTTTTTTTTTTTTTTTTCCTTTTTATTGCCTTCCCAAGAAGATGATCACCATCAGTTATAGTGAT
Source organism: Conus betulinus (assembly GCA_016801955.1). Taxonomy (NCBI): domain Eukaryota; kingdom Metazoa; phylum Mollusca; class Gastropoda; order Neogastropoda; family Conidae; genus Conus; species Conus betulinus. The sequence goes on along the minus strand of JADBJO010001203.1, from coordinate 83,022 downwards.
CATTTTGAAGAAAGATCAAGTCTGTTGAATATTTGGAGCTTAACACGCTAGAGGGAAATACTAGGCAGCAAAAGGGGTTCAGTGTGTGTTCAGGGTTAATCCAAGGTGGGGATAGTGTGATATGAAGTTTTGACCAAGTGATATGGTTATCTTCCGGGGACTCTGTGTGTGTGTGTGTGTGTGTGTGTGTGTGTGTGTGTGTGTGTGTGTGTGTGTGTGTGTGCGTGCGCGCGCACGCACACAACAGAGCAAATGTGTGTGCGTGGGAGACAGGGTCTGCCTTTGTGTGTGTGCAGGCTTGCGTGCATGCATGCATAGGTGTGTGTGTGTGTGTGTGTGTGTGTGTGTGTGTGTGTGTGTGTGTGTGTGTGTGTGTGTGTGTGTGTGTGTGTGTGTGTGCATGCACACGTTTGTGAAAGGGAGTGCATAGTAAATAATTCACTGAATGGTGGGGGTAGAGTTTAGAAAGTTCTTGAAGACCACCTCCAAGATAGGGCAAAATAATCATTGATCATCCCTAAGACACGCACACACACATGCACACACACACACACACACACACACACACACACACACACACACACACACACACACACACACACACGCACACACACACACACATATGCACAGAGGGATGCATGCACGCAAACATGCACAAACATAAGCAAGTGGGAAGAACACACACCTGCACTCACATTTGTTTTTGTTGCATAGTGTATATATGTACACTTTCATACACACGCACGCACGCGCGCACACACACACACACATACACACACACACACACACACACACACACACACACACACACACTCTCTCTCTCTCTCTCTCTCACACTCACACATTTGCACGCACACACTCACACACATACACACACACACACAGGCACACTCACACACAGACAGACAGACACACACACACACACACACACACACACACACACACACACACACACACACACACACACACACACAAAATGCAGTCTTGTTTATGTTTAAAACTAGCATACTGCAAAAAAAATCATAGCTCTAGCTTAATTTGTTCCCGAGTTATGATCCGTTAAAGATTTGTCGAATTTCCGTCACAGCCAAATTTTGTTCGGAAGGCCTACTTTGACAGGTCCTATCATGACAAATACCTAACAGAAAAAACTTAACTTTTGTTTGTGTGGACTTAAAGTACAGTACTGTAATAGAAAACCAAATATGAGTCAACCACTACATGTATGAACAGAGATATGATACATCAAAAACTGCTTTTCATGCAGTTTGAACGAGGGCAAAAATGCACAATGTGTCAAATTCAAGGACAAATAATTTTCAAAAATGAAAGTTATATCCTTTGAAAACTACATATATCTTGTCTACTAAACATATAGATAAAGCCCAATTTTTTTCAGGATGCTAATCAAATATTTTGTTTGCTTTTAAGGACCTCTAATTTGCTTAATCATGCAAAATGGGCTGCGACGGACATTTTGCTAACTTTTAGAACACAATCCTCAATAACTTCTGAACCCCAAAAGATATCAGCATGAAACTTTTGCCACAGTGTGAGAAATGCATTTTACTTGTGTGGAAAAAGTCACAATTGTTGTTTTTCATGAGATATGATTAGTAATATATGAATTAAATTAACAACAATTTACAGAAAAATAGAAAAAATGACACACCAGAGCCTTACCGAACACTGATGCTGGTTGTTGCACTCATATTTTAAAACAAATAAAAGTTATTTTCACATTTCTTTCTTGCAGCAGAAGCTTGAAGCTGTAGAGAAATGATAAATTTCCAGACATTGTTAACAAGTATGAAAATGGAGGGGGGGGGGGGGGTTGATGGCGGGAAGCATCAAATGTCCACAGAGTTCTGAAGTGAGTGTGCTTGTTAACAAGCAAATCCAAAGTGTCAATGTGCCATGTTCTGCCAGATGATGAAATTGGAGCAATACTGATATCATTTCCACTGGCAAATACAAAGTTTCTGTGGACTTTCCACTTGTCCGCAACTTTTGGCCAGGCAAATGTTTGTTCGCCTTATGTTGCATCTTTGCATGAAGTGGATGTTTCCCTCTTCTGGGGAGATTACTTCAACCACTTCACCAATATAAAAGTCATCATCATAATGGACAGCCACCATATCTCCCAACTTGCTAAACTGGTAGGCGGTGAAAGATGGCTGGAGATCCTCGGACTGTGGGCTTGAACTGTTAGAAGCTCCTGGTGATTCTCCTCTGGATCATCTGAAAAATGTAACACTGGATCATCTGTTAAAATGTAGCACACACACAAAAAAGCATTATGTGTATAACAACTGTTTCAACAATTGAAACATCAGTAATATCACTGAGTGTATGGATATCTACACCATGTGTGTTTATACATTAATCATGACATAATTTTAGCTGTATACATGGGGATGTTTTCTTGATTATGCAGTGTTTCCTTTCAGAGAGAGAGAGAGAGAGAGAGAGAGTGTGTGTGTGTGTGTGTGTGTGTGTGTGTGTGTGTGTGTGTGTGTGTGTGTGTGTGTGTGTGTGTGTGTGTGTGTGTGTGTGTGTGTGATCTCTGCATTTTATCTACATTTTCTTTCATAAACTTGATTATACATTGGTATGTCTTGTTTCTGGTTGTCTCTTCATTTGATATTTTGTTAAAATTATTTTGTTTTTAAATGTGTAATATGTGATGCTGGTTATACTGGACGTATAAAAGTAAAATGTAATTTTAAGTCTTTTTTTCAAACACACACACATACAGTGACACACCCCTCTCTCTCTCTCTCTCTCTCTCTCTCTCACACACACACACACACACACACACACACACACACACACACACACTGAAAAACACTGAACAGGTACATTTTACAAACATTAGTTAATGCGTACACCTGACAAAAAAAAAAAAAAAAAAAAAGTTACCCCCCCCCCCCCCCCCCCCCCCCCCTCATGCCCAACCCAAAAGACTGCATTTGTTCAAGAACTTCAATTGTTGCTTGCATGATTGTTTGTCACTAAGGTGTATGTATGTTTTAGCTAGTAAGTATGCAAACTTGACAAAATAAGGTACATTTGACATGCGCACAAAAACAGTGTGTGCATTTGTAGGTGCCTGTGCTGAATGTGTGTGTGTGTGTGTGTGTGTGTGTGTGTGTGTGTGTGTGTGTGTGTGTGTGTGTGCATGCAATTTTTTAAAATGCTTGATAATCATCCCAAATTTCCATAGGAATCCAAATATAAGGAATGCATTTCCCTTTTCCAGCCCACTAGATATTCATGATATCATAAACACTGATAATAATTATACTAATTTAAAAGACTTATGGACAGAAAAAGACAATAATTGTACAGCTAGAGGCGTGAAAAGAATATGAAATTGATAAACTCATAGTTAAATACACAAATCGTACTGTTTAGTGCTTTCACTTCAGTGTCAGGTGCTGCTTATGTGTGTATTTAGTATGGTTTCAAATGTTATCTCTTCCACAAAAAGTTAGGAATATGAGTTTGTCTGCGCAGTGCATGTTTCTATGCAGAGTACAAATAACAGGGCTGACACACTCACATGCATGTATGCACACGCACACACGCACACACACACACACTCGCTCTCTCTCTCTCACACACACACACACACACACATACACACACACACACACACACACACACACACACACACACACACACACACGTTCCATTTCCATACATTCATATGTGTGCATATCCATACAGAACACACACACACACACACACACACACACACACACACACACACACACACACACACACACACACACACGTTTCCATTTCCATACATTCATATGTGTGCATATCCATACAGAACAACACACACACACACACACACACACACACACACACACACACACACACACACACACACACACCACACACTCACACACACACACACACACACACACACACACACACACACACACACACAGAGGAAAACAATGCATGCAGACATATTCACACACACACACACAAAGTAAAGTTGATTGGAAAAGCAGATGCACATACTACCATAGTGAGCTATTTAGTATTTACATATATTTTTTGATAGAGTGAAGGAAGTGTTTGATAGTACGATGCAAACACTAAAGCCGCGTGGCTTTCAGAGTTCTTAAATAGATGGATTCACCAAGGTATTCAAATAGTGACCATTGTGAATACTTAACATCACTAACAGCATATTAGGAAGACGCTCAAAACTTGAAAACTTCAAAGTATAAGAGGTTCCAAATGTTCATGTCCAATTGTTTGTGATGAACATGAGTAAAGTGATTGGCAGAGCGAGTTGTGAGACCGTTGGCAGCATCATTTCCCAGTGCACATATGCGAGTATGCATGCATTTGAACAAACAGGCAAGCACACGTGCACACACACAGCGCTAACATACACACATCTGTTCTCACAAGCATGCAAGCACACACACATGCATGCATGCATGCACACACACACACACACACACCACACACACACACACACACACACACACACACACTAGGTTTATTGAATTTTCAAATGTATTTCTAAGAAGGTTATAATTTACAGAAAAAATACAAAGTTTGTATGAATGACAATTTGACATTCAATCCCAAAGATTAAAGCAAAAACTTGAATTTTCCTAAAAATGTTTTTTAATGATTTTTGTTTCTTTCTTTTTCTTTTTTTTCTGTTTTTTTTTTTTTTTTTTTTTTTTTTTTTTTTACTAAATGTGTAAACTCATTTAAAGAAAAAAAATTAAGTGACGGAAAGTTGATTTTTATGTTGATGATAAACTACCTGGAATTCTACATTTCAGAAAATATTTCCAGTGAAAAATATGGCAGGATCTGTTTGAAAACGACAAAGTGTTGAAAGAAAAGGTGCATAACATAAAAAGATTATGCTGTCTGTGTTTTTGCCTAATCGATGAACCTGTTTTATTGGTTTGGAAAGCACATTTTTCCCATGTGCACACGCATACATGTACACATGGATGCATGCAAGAAAGCATGCATGCATTTATACAAACATGCATGCACACACATGTACGCATGCAGGCCTGCACGCACGCATGCAGGCCTGCACGCACGCATGCATGGCCACACACACACACACACACACACACACACACACACACACACACACACACACACATACACACACACACACACACACACACACACACACACACACACACACACACACACACACACACACACACACACACACACACACACACACACACACACACACACACACACTAAGCTGAACTGAAACCATTTATTGTCAGATTAAACCGTAGGTTGTACTGACATTTTAAACAAATAAGTAACACAAATTCAGAAAGGTGCACTAAAAATAAAAAGTTAAAGATAACTATATGACACACTGTCAGATTATTTTTCTTGAGATGAGAAAATTGTAAAGAAATGATTGACGATACTTTAATAGAATTGTAAGGTGACCAAAGTCCTATGAACATGCGAATATCACTCTCTCTTCCTCACTCTTATAC
>JADBJO010001203.1:65000-67500 GCA_016801955.1 Conus betulinus | reverse complement strand
TCTCCCTGTCTTATTTCCTGTCAGTCTTACTGTCCTTCTCTCCCTTTTTCTATCTGCCTGTCCATAAGTCTGTCCAGTCTTTCTGTCTGTCTGTCTCTCTATCTGTCTGTGCCTTTCTCTGTCTGTGCCCCCCCCCCCCCCCCCCCCCCCCCCCCTTACTTGTGAACCCTCCATGCCCTCCTCCATCTGCGATGGCGTTTTCCTTTCTGGTGGCTATTCTGGGATGTGTAAGATGAGTTACCCACACAACCACAACAGTAAAAAAAAGAAAAAAATGCAGATCATTGTACATCTGCTTGACACATGGAAACGCACCACAGACACACACTCAGATACACAAACAGACACACACACAGACACATAGACACACACACACACACACACGCACACGCGCACATGCACACACACACACACACACACACACACACACACACACACACACACACACACACACACACACACACACACACACACACACGCATGAACACATTGGTGTTGTTTTTGCTGTTGAGATTAAATATTAGCTACTAAAATTAGAAATTGCTTGGTAGCTCCATTTTCTGTTCACGATATCTGTGTAACTATATGTATATCTATCTGTCTGTTTATGTAATTTGTCCATCTATCTATATATCTATTTATGTATCAGTAAATATATGGCTGACAGCACAATGTCATTTCTTAAATAAAAGGATGTAAACAGACTGTTGTACTTCTTCATTCAAAATGAATTTGCATAAAACAAACCATCACAAACAAAGAGACAATCATTCGATGAAAACCTGAATTTGCATAAAACAAACCATCACAAACAAAGAGACCATCATTAGATGAACTAATTTGCATAAAACAAACCATCACAAACAAAGAGACCATCATTAGATGAAAGCCTGACTTTGCATTAAACAAACCATCACAAACGAAGAGACCATCATTAGGTGAAAATCTCCCACTGGTCACCGTGGAAAAAAAGATAGAAACACTGGAGATGTATGTCCAAAGAAGATGGCAAATGTGCATTGAAGAGAACCAGAAACGTCAGATTCAACAGACTGACTTGCTTAGAGAGTGGAGCAAGTGTGATCTCAGTGAAGTGAATAAAAAGTGTAATTGAAAACAAAAAAATTCTAGAATGCCAATTTCCTCTTGTGTTATGCAGTCTGTAGGGGCTGTCAGGCACAGTGCTAAATGAAATAAACTCAACTGTATATAGTTGTGGTGGACTAAATATTACAGCTGGGGAAGCCCTGGAAACAAAAAAAAAGAAAAGGGGGTGGGGGGGGGGGGGGGGGGGGGGAGACCCGGAGAGTCATGAAAGCTAGTGTGTGGAAGGGTCTTAACATGATCAACTTGTGTCCGTGTGATAAAGACTTAAGGATACAGTTGGTTGAAAAAACTTTCTGATGAATAAAAAACAAAAAAACCGGACAGTAATTCTGTTTATGTAGTCTTAAAGATAAATATTGTCTGTTCATTGCAGAACAAAAAGAGCTTATTAGTCTTGAAAATAAGAATAGTGATTTTTGAAAAAAAAAATTTATACCACATATATATCAAAACTCGTGACAGAGAGATCCCATGTAAAAGTTGCAGTTCACTCCTTATCTTAGTTTATTAATACCTTGAGTACAAACAAACAAACAAACTTTTCCTTTCAAAGCTGGCTGAGCCATGGCATCAGACTGGCAGGACAACATCCATCAAGAGGAAAACAGATTATTATCTCTTGAAGTGGTGCTGAACATAAGTGGGCAGAACAAGGCTTGCACACTGCTTGAATTCAGCGCTGTGGCTGATGCCAGTATGAAACAGTAGATCCAGTGGGTTCAGTCAGTGGTCAGTGCCATTCTGAAACAGTAGGTTCAGTCAGTGGTCAGTGCCATTCTGAAACAGTAGATCCAGTGGGTTCAGTAAGTGGTCAGTGCCATTCTGAAACAGTAGGTTCAGTCAGTGGTCAATGCCATTCTGAAACAGTAGATCCAGTGGGTTCAGTGGTCAGTCCATTCTGAAACAGTAGATCCAGTGGGTTCAGTCAGTAGTCAGTGCCATTCTGAAACAGTAGATCAGTAGGTTCAGTGGTCAGTTCTGAAACAGTAGATCCAGTCAGTCAGTGGTCAATGCCATTCTGAAACAGTGCCATTCAGTCAGTGGTCAAAAACAGTAGATCCAGTGGGTTCAGTCAGTGGTCAGTGCCATTCTGAAACAGTAGATCCAGTAGGTTCAGTCAGTCAGTGGTAGATGGTTCAGTCAGTGGTCAGTGCCTTCTGAAACAGTAGATCCAGTGGGTTCAGTCAGTCAGTGGTCAGTGCCATTGGTCTGAAACAGTAGATCCAGTGGGTTCAGTCAGTGGTCAGTCAGCCATTCTGAAACAGTAGATCCAGTGGGTTCAGTCAGTGGTTCTGAAACAGTAGCCATTCTGAAACAGTAGATCCAGTGGGTTCAGTCAGGAGAAAGGTAAAAGGACACATGGCCTTTCTGTGTCAGCTCATTCGAAAGCAAG
>JADBJO010001203.1:15000-60000 GCA_016801955.1 Conus betulinus | reverse complement strand
ACACATCCAGAGGAGCCGTGAGTGGCGGGGGTTGACAGTGAGGTGTCCTTCAGGCCCTAATCCCTTCCTCAGTGAGACACTGGCGTTGGTGTGTGATGGAGGATGAAGTTCAGCGCCTGCACTTGGGCAAAAGAGGAAACGTAGGGGTCACTTTGCGTGAACAGAGCGTAATGTGTGTGTGTGTGTGTGTGTGTGTGTGAGTGTGAGAGTTTTGTGTGTGTGTGTGTGTGTTTGGTGTGCGTGGGGGAGTGGGGGCTTGGGGGTGGATGCACAAGTTGGTGGTGATTGTAATGGGCCAGAAAGGGGGCTAGCGGACACAAATTTCTATGAAACCATGTGTGCGTGTCCTTTGCTCTTAACCATGACTGAAAAGCTGCCCTTGCGTACATAAGGGGGCTAGCGGACACACATTTCTATGAAACCCATGTGTGTGTGTCCTTTGCTCTTAACCATGACTGAAAAGCTGCTGGTTTGTGTATGTATATGTGTGTGTCCTTTGCTCTCAACTACATAAGCAAAATAAACAGAAAAAAAACACTTGCAAGTATGCTTGCTTCAAAAAATACATCAGAATAGACATGCAGTCTTGTATTCTTCATGCATAACTACATTTGAACAACAAGATATGGGCACACACTCACATCTGTGTGCACATACACACACACACACACACACACACACACACACACACACCACAACACACCACACACACACAACACACACACACACACACACACACACACACACACAGAGAGCTGATTGAGGGGTAGGGAGCTGATTGATGGGGAGGGGAAACAGGAAGGGAAAAAAAAAAAAAAAAAAAGCTTCAGTGCCTAATTTGGGTAAAGGAGCTGCAGCAATGAGGGAGGCATGTGCATAGGATTGGAGTGTTCCCATCTTTTGCAGGTAAGCTCACTGCTGAAAGTTTGAAGGGCAGCATGACCACAGGGTCCTGGGGTACTTGCTGTAAAAACAACCCCCTTTGATGCAAGATTTCTTTATCTTGTCGACCACTTCAGAGAACATTGCATTGTCTTGGCCGTCTTTTGTTGTTGTTTTTCGCTGTATTGGCTTACTACTTCTGACATCGTTTTTCATTGATTTAACTGTTTCTTATGCACAACTTGGGAAACACATATACAAACTCATGCACACTCACACACACACACACACACACACACACACACACACACACACACACACACATATGTACAAACTTGCACACATACAAGCTTGAACTTCTGAATGTTTGTACGTTTCATCTTTGTATAGGATAGAGTTGGAGGGTTTTTAAAAATTTTTTCTCCTGTTCCACACATTCAGTAGAGCATGACGGATGTTTTAGTTTCAGCAGTTCCTTACCTTGGGAATTGTACTGTTCACACATTACTGACAACATATATCCTTGCAGTTGGGTACTTAATAGGTTATCATCATTTCTGCCAGTTCACCTTCACCACCATCTGAGTCATTCAAGTCAGTCAAACACATGGAGGAATTGAAAATGTACAAAATTAGAAAAACAAACACAACAAACAAAACTTTGCACATGAAAACAGCCATTCAGAAGTAAAACAGTGAAAGGACATCTACAGACCCCAGGAACTAAACATGCCCTTCCTTTAAAATTTTTCTCTATTCTAGAATATGTTTGTTTTTAAAAGTCCCTAAAGTGAAATGGTTAGTTTCAGAATGTTTAGCAGTGGGGTTGAGGTCCTCACATGAGTTTGAACCACTTTTGGGGCAACATTTTTTACAGCTTGAAAACTCTTTGTGTCCACCCAGCCATGAAACAGTAGGTGATTCCAATCAGGGTGATTAAAGCAGCAGGAGGTTATGGAATGAACTCTGCTTCTCTGAGTGCCATGTGCTACACATGGTGGACCTGTGACAACTGACTGTCCCTGTGGCCATGTGCTACACATGGTGAAAGGACTCAACTGACTGTCCCTGTGACCATGTGCTACACATGGTAAACCTGTTTTCTGACTGTCCCTGTGACCATGTGCTACACATGGTGAAAAGTTACAAGTGAAATGTCCCTGTGACCATGTGCTACAGCATGGTGGGTTGAGGGTCATGACTGACTGTCCCTGTGACCATGTGCTACACATGGTGAACCTGTTACAACTGACTGTCCTTGTGACCATGTGCTACACATGGTGGACCTGTGACAACTGACTCCGGTCCCTGTGACCATGTGCTACACATGGTGAACCTGTTACAACTGACTGTCCTTGTGACCATGTGCTACACATGGTGGACCTGTGACAACTGACTGTCCCTGTGACCATGTGCTACACATGGTGAACCTGTGACACCTGACTGTCCCTGTGACCATGTGCTACACATGGTGACCTGTGACAACTGACTGTCCCTGTGACCATGTGCTACACATGGTGGACCATGTGCTACTGTGACAACTGACTGTCCCTGTGGCCATGTGCTACACATGGTGGACCTGTGGCACCTGACTGTCCCTGTGGCCATCAGGTCATGGGACTTTGAACTCTGTTTATTGGAGAAAGCCGAGACAAGTGTCAGCAAGCACAACTAACAAACCAGCAGACACTTGAATGTTTCCAGCCAAATAAACCCGTTGACACCAGAACAACAAAAGACCCAAACACACATAGAGACACTATTTTACCAGTTCTGTGTGTGAACCCAGAGTCAAGCCCAAGAATTGTTCATTGATGGAAGAAGTACTTTTTGTGATATGTGAGAAGGAACAGAAAGAGGGGGAAAATGAAAGAAAAGTTTTTTTTGTGGGTTTGTTCAGTGAAGAATGGCATGTGATGTGGAAGAGAAGAAAAAGACAAGGTGCCTTCTGATCTGCATGCAGCTGAGAAAAAAAAAATCCTTTTATTGTTGTCAGTGCTTGATTCACGTCCCAACAAAGACGCCCAGCCATCCAAAATCCAGTGTAAAGTATATGGAGGTTGTTCTGGAGAGATTCTTAGAATTAGGATGAAGGAAAAGACTCTGTTGAATGCTCTGTCACACGTACAAGTAAGTGTAGACATCTGATTAAAGTAATAAGATTTCTCCTTTAGAATGCTGTCATTACAAAGACAGAGTGTGAGGGAGATGGGGAAGAGTCCAACTGAAGAAGGATTTAGGGAGGGGGGTATAAAAGAGGAACATTCCAAGTGATTTGAAACAGTTAACTCTTTCAGCCCTGATGTAGCCACAGGCTGTGTAAACTGTAGTCTTCCCCGCCTGGTACATTTAGGCCATTCAGCTTGAAGATTGGGGTTGCTTTACTCAAACTGTCATAAGTGTAGATGGGCACATTAAAAGAACATTCAGTCACATGTATATATATATAATCATTCTCTGTAGCATGGTACATTTTCATAGTGTTTGAATTTTCAAGTGATGTGTAGGTCTTTGATGAAAAGGGGTTGAACAGGTTATTCACCACTTCATCAAGACTTTATTTCAGCTGTGTGTATATATATATATATATATATATATATATATATATATATATATTGTTAATAAGACTTTAGTGTGTCATAATAAAAATCATTTCTGTATGTGAATTTCAGTGGGTGTTGCATCTATAAATATAGAATTAATCACTCAGGTCAGTCATTAGGATTTCGTCCAATGATTTTCTCAGTGAAAAGTTACCTCATTGGATTGAGGCATTGGGGAAGAAAAACCCTATCAAAAAAAAACAAACAAAAAAAAATTGAATTTTAGTATTTTCACACCCACCAGAAAAAGCTCATAATGCAAGGAAGAAATAGTTACAAGATACTCTTGTTTTACTCATTATTTATTCTCAGGAGAGGGTGTGGATGTCAAGATTTGAACCTGACTTATGCTCTGGCACAGAGGGACATATTGTTTTGTGTGTGCCCAACCAGAAAAAAAAAAGTTAAAAAAAAATTATAGAGTTTTTTTTTTTTAAAAAGCTTACTTGATAATTTAACAAGAAAAACAACTGATAATGAATCTGTATTGCTTTTGTAAGGTTATTTTATAATTGATAAGAAAAACAACTGTGTTAATGAATCTGTATTGCTTTTGTAAGGTTATTTTATAATTTGATAAGAAAAACAACTGGTAATGAATCAATTATGTCAGAGACATCATTATTCCATGTATCTGTAGATGACACTTTTATATGCCAAGAACGCACAAAGAAAACCAGTATGCCTGAAAAGAGACACACATGCAGGGCAAGATTCAGCCTGAGGTGTGCGCACTGACCTACATGTCGGCTATGTTCTGTTTCAGAATGTGTGGAGGAGGACACAGAGTGCACCAAGGACAAGCTGGGCTACGAAGCCATCGCCTACCTGCACCGCCTGATTGACGACGATCACAATGGAAACGTCGACCAGTCTGAGAGCGATGAGGTGGGTCTCCTGCTATCCTGACCTGTAGCTAGCAGCCTGCTTGGTCCAGCGGGTAAAGCATTAAGACTATCGTTCCAAGGTTTGGTTTGATTCCCGCTCAAGACGGTCTGTGTGAAAGAGGTTTTTTTTTTTGTTGTTGTTTTTTCTGAGTTGGCATTTGTGTCGACTCCAGTCCTGTCTTAGTCCTTTGGATGGGACTTTTGGACTGGGGTCTCTTTGTGAATGCAAGCATAAAAATCTTACAGACCCATGAAATCTCTTTCCATTTCTTGGAGAAGTGTAAGCCACCTTGTGTTGTGATGATATTGAAATAAAACACATGCACACTGATGTCTTGTTTAGACAGCATCCCTAAAGACAGAATAAGGCTGCCTTGATTGATAGTGGGGTGATGGGGGAAAAGAAAAGAAAAGAAATGAAAAGAAAGATGGCATACACAAAAATCTCAGTGAAATTAGGAGTTCTCTAGTAGGGCAGTGAATAGAGAATGAATGTAGCAGCATAGTGGAGGAAGGGTTAAACTACAGCATAGCGGATGATGTGGCAGCAATGTGGAGAAAGTGTTTAAGACCTGTGGCACAGCATGGCAGATGAATCTAGCAGCATTGTGGATGAATGCGGCAGCATTGTGGAGAAAGGGTTAAAGACCTGTGGCACACAGCATGATGGATGAATGTGGCAGCATGACGGATGAATGTGGCAGCATTGTGGAGAAAGGGTTAAAGACCTGTGGCACAGCATGGTGGATGAATGCGGCAGCATTGTGGAGAAAGGGTTAAAGACCTGTGGCACAGCATGGCAGATGAATCTAGCAGCATTGTGGATGAATGCGGCAGCATTGTGGAGAAAGGGTTTAAAGACCTGTGGCACAACATGGCAGATGAATCTAGCAGCATTGTGGATGAATGCGGCAGCATTGTGGATGGAAGGGTTAAAGACCTGTGGCACAGCATGGTGGATGAATGTAGCAGCATGACGGATGAATGTGGCAGCATGTGGAGAAAGGGTTAAAGACCTGTGGCACAGCATGATGGATGAATGTGGCATCATGACGGATGAATGTGGCAGCATTGTGGAGAAAGGGTTAAAGACCTGTGGCACAGCATGGTGGATGAATGTGGCAGCATTGTGGAGAAAGGGTTAAAGACTTGTGGCACAGCATGGTGGATGAATGTGGCAGCATTGTTGATGAATGTGGCAGCATTTGGAGAAAGGGTTAAAGACCTGTGGCACAGCATGGTGGATGAATGTGGCAGCATTGTGAATGAATGGCAGCATTGTGAAGAAAGGGTTTAAAGACCTGTGGGCACAGCATGGCAGATATACTGAAAGGCTTACAATCACATGGTCAGGTTTTGACATTTTAATTTAGGATGTGTGTTAGAATGAAGGAGGTTAGTTTCTGTGGACATGGTATTGTGTGTGTGTGTGTGTGTGTGTGTGTGTGTGTGTGTGTGTGTGTGTGTGTGCCTGCCTGCCTGCCTGCCTATTTATCTATGTGTGTGTGTGTGTGTGTGTGGGGGGGGGGGGGGGGGGGGGAGGGGGGGGGGGGGGGGTAAAGAAACAAGCTTTATATGTTATAATCACAACTGGTTTACACTGCATAGAATCTTTTAAAATGTATTCAATTTTCAGATCATTTGTTTGTTTATTTGTTTGTTTTAAAGAAGGGATTAAGTCATCAAGTCTTTGGAAGAGTTTACACTCAGCAAAACAAGTTGAGGATCTTCCTGATTAAGTCACAAATACTTGTGAACACTGCAGTATGTTTTCCCCTTTCTGTGTAAGCATTTATCGGACGCATTTTGTCAAGGGCTGTGCTTATGTCAGTGAACACAGACATATGTTTATGAGTATGGGAAGTAGCATTAAAAGGAACCTCTTACTCATACACAGAAATCTAAAGCATATCGTGCACAAGATGTTGACCGACACATGCATACAGTACATGTATGCATTGATGATACATGAGCATGTGTGAGCGCAACTGTATGTTGACAGTTGTACTCATGCACATTGTACTTGCACTGTCAGTGTGTGTCTCGGCCCATCTCTGTCTCTTTCTGTTATTTTCTTTGTTCTTTAGTTACTTCTTTAGTTTATTAATTAATGTCTATTCACTATAAGTGTTATTAGACGAGTATTTTCTTTGTCTCTTTGTCCATCTGTTCCTAACTCTTTTTCTCTCTCTCTGTTATTGTTATGTCTGTGTCATTTTCCGTCTCTCTCTCTCTCTCTCTCTCTCTCTCTCTCTCTCTCTCTCTCTCTCTCTCTCTCTCTCTCTCTACACACACACACACACACACACACACACACACACACACACACACACACACACACTGAACTATCTGTCTATATTCTCTATATAGAGAGAAAAAGAGAGAGATAGTGATGTCTGCCCAGGAGAGAGCTAGTGTCCCCCGACCTGTCTAGCTATTCATTGTGTCAGTTTATGTTCCAGAAAGATAGTCACTATAGCAAGTAAACAAGAACTACGTGAAATCTTGGGAATTTCTTATGTTTCTTACAACTTTTTTTTTTTCTAATCTGTTCATCTCCATGTCAGAGAAATGACACCTGTTTCTGGGGACAACCAGTGTGTAGGTCAAAGGTTAGACTGTTCCTGGACAGTGTGTATGCATACAGTAGGTCAAAGGTTAGACTGTTCCTGGAGAGGACAACCAGTGTGTATGCATACAGTAGGTCAGAGGTTAGACTGTTCCTGAGAGGACAACCAGTGTGTATGCGTACAGTAGTAGGTCAGAGGTTAGACTCAGTTCCTGGAGAGGACAACCAGTGTGTATGCATACAGTAGGTCAGAGGTTAGACTGTTCCTGGAGCAAACCAATGAATATATAATAGATCAAAGGTTAGACTGTTCCTGGAGAGGGTGGGCACCGTGAAGCAATTCCCCTCTACACATAAAAATGCTGTGTTTAAGGTAAGATAAGATGAAAAAAACAAAAACAAAACTTCATTATCTCCAAAAAGAGAAATTATGTAAGGCACACTCTTTCTTTCATTTCAAGGGACATTTGACTCTCGATCTTTCATTATCAAGGACATATGACACTTGATCTTTCATTATCAAGGACATATGACACTTGATCTTTCATTATTAAGGACATGTGACACTCAATTTTTCATTATTAAGGACATTTGACTCTCGATCTTTCATTATTATCAAGGACATATGACACTTGATCTTTTATTATCAAGGACATATGACACTCGATCTTTCATTATTAAGGACATGTGACACTCAATTTTTTCATTTATAAGGACATATGACACTTGATCTTTTATTATCAAGGACATGTGACACTCAATCTTTCATTATCAATAATCAAAGGACATAATATATTATAGAGGACATTATATGACACTCTATCTCTCATTATTGAGGACATATGACACTCAATTTTTCAGTATCAGGTACATGTGGCATTCGATCTTTCATTTTCAAGGATATCGTCACTTGACTCATATTACCAACTGGCTTTGGAATTCTATTGTTATACATATCTCTATGTATGTATAATACTCAGAACTGTATGGTTCAGTGTTGCCTGTGCAGTTTCTTCGAGATGAGCTGCAGTACACCGATGGGTTTGAGCGTCACTCCTTGTTCCACAACAATGACAAGCTCATCAGTGTGGACGATCTGTGGAAGGCCTGGAAGTTTTCTAGAGGTACAGTATGGACACTCCTTTGGCAGGGTTTCTGAACCCTACTACATAGTCTATTATTTATATTTAGGCCTTTCAAGTTAAGCAACACTGAGAAACGGTTGTTGTCTGATTGTCCGTTTTACGCACAACTTGAGCATGTGTGGGAAGTAAGTAATGTAATCGAGGCATTTTTGAGACATGTTTCAAAACTTCTCTTGTTTATCCTGACAGTACACTTGAAATCCCCCCCCCCCCCCCCCCCCCCCCTGTTCTGAAGGTCTCTTTTTTCTTCAATACATGTTACATCAATATTTTTACAATTCAAACAAGGAAAAACATTCCTTTCAACAAATCAATTGAATGCAGCGTGTATCATACATTAACAATAATTTTTCTACCATGACATGATGCCTCAAGGGTTTTACATATTTGTAATAAAGGGGGGGGGGGGGGGGGGGGGGGGGGGGGGGGGGAAATTAAGAAAGAAAGAACAAAAAAGAAAATCTCCCTCCCTTCCCTTTTCTCTCATCCTGGTTTGTTTTTGTTTGTTTTTTTTTTTGTTCTTTTTAGTCTTTAAATGGGGCAAAGGAGTGAGAAGGGGAAGAGAATGTTAAACCCTATTCACCCTCCTCTCCCTCCCACCCACCTTCTTTCACCCACCCCCTCCATTCATAATCCTCCACTAACCAGTACCTTTTTTTTTTCCCCAAGGGATTTCTTTCCCTCTCTCCCACAAACAGTTGTCTCTTGAATCCTCCCTGTGGGGGGGCTGATCACCTCATCAGGAGGTGGTGGGGGGGGGGGGGGGGGGGGGGGGGGAGAAAAGGAGGAGAGGGAGGGGGGGGAGAGAGGAGGGGGAGGGAGGAGGGGGGGTTCTTCTTAGAGGTGCGAAATGCCAGAAAAGTTGTTCAGGGTGATGGGAGGGGATAGAAAGTATTGTTCCTGTTTTTTTTTTCAAGTCAGTAACACTTGTCAGAAAGTTAATTGGGAAGTTTGCAGATGGAGGGAATGAGTTTGTGAGTGTGTGTGTGTGTGTGTGTGTGTGTGTGTGTGTGTGTGTGTGTGTGTGTGTGTGTGTGTGTGCTAGATTGGGCAAGGAATGACATCTAAGCAAGATGAGAGTTAGGCAGCTGTATTGATGTGTGTGTTGACAGGAAATGACATCTAAGCATGTAGTTAGGCATATGCCCTGACAGAACTTGACACCCTGTCTCACTGCACAGCCAGACGGATGTACTGTGTAAACATGCCCTGTCTCACTGCACAGCGAGACAGATGTACTGTGTAAACATGCCTGTCTCACTGCACAGCGAGATGGATGTACTGTGTAAACATGCCCTGTCTCACTGCACAGCGAGACAGACTGTGTAAACATGCCCTGTCTCACTGCACAGCCAGACAGATGTACTGTGTAAACATGCCCTGTCTCACTGCACAGCGAGATGGATGTACTGTGTAAACATGCCCTGTCTCACTGCACAGCCAGACAGATGTACTGTGTAAACATGCCCTGTCTCGCTGCACAGCCAGACAGATGTACTGTGTAAACATGCCCTGTCTCACTGCACAGCGAGACAGATGTACTGTGTAAACATGCCCTGTCTCACTGCACAGCCAGACAGATGTACTGTGTAAACATGCCCTGTCTCACTGCACAGCCAGACAGATGTACTGTGTAAACATGCCCTGTATCACTGCACAGGGAGACGGATGTACTGTGTAAACATGCCCTTTCTCATTGCACAGCAAGACGAATGTACTGTGTAAACATGCCCTGTCTCACTGCACAATGCGATGGATGTACTGTGTAAACATGTCCTTTCAGTTTAGTGCACAGTCTAGACAATGTGGTGGGGAAATGTTTCTGTGTAACCAATATTAGTGGACAATTGTTTCCTGCATACTTTGTTAGTGAACATCTGTCTTGAGCAAATCTGTCATCTGTACCTGAGTCTGGCAGCACTGGTCAAATTAGATGCTAAAGTGCATACAGTTTCCCTACATCCAACTTGACCTGAAAAAGCTTATGGTTTAAACAAGTCCTGTGTAACTGTGTCAATGTTAGAAAAAAAAATGATGAACTATGAATTGTTTAAACATGTGCCCACCTGTGCTAATGTAAAACTGGAAAGCTGTGCTGTGTGAGCATGTCCTGTTTGTGTGTCAGTGCCAAACATGATAGATGTGCTGTCTACGCATGTGCTGTATACAGAATTCAGTGTAGAACTGGCCAGATGTGGTCTGTAAACTTGGCCTATGTATCTCTGTCCATATTAAACTTGATGTAAGTGTGATATCCTTTGCATCTGTAAGATAGTCTGATATCCTTTGTACCTGTAAGATAGTCTGATATCCTTTGTACCTGTAAGATAGTCTGATATCATTTGTACCTGTAAGACAGTCTGATATCCTTTGTACCTGTAAGACAGCCTGATATTCTTTTTACCCTGTTAATGTAAAGGTATGACATTGGATAGGCATTGAGTGCAGACATGTCTGACGGACCCATGTCAGTGTGAAACTGGACACATGCACAAAGAAAACTTCAGTACATTTGCACAACAGGTAACACTGGATTTGTGTGTGGTGTAACTGTGTGTGCTGTGTGTGATGTGTCAGTGTACAACTGGACGGTGGATGATGTGCTGGACTGGCTGCAGCAGGATGAGGTGGAGCTGCCCCAGTACATCCCCATCTTCAAGGACAACGCTGTGGGCGGATCCTTCCTGCCCAGGTCAGTGAGCGCCCCCAGCATCAGGGGGGCAGGGACACTGGAATGGGGGGAACGGGTCACATGGGGAATGCCACTCACCTCATGGCACCAGGCTGTCCTTAGCCTGTAGGTGGAGTGCCCTTTCTCCATCTTCGCTGAATGTTTTCAGGCAGAATCCAGTAAAATACATGCAGCTGAAGAAAGTGAATGAAAAGAATATGTGGAAACTCTTTGGAAGTGTACAAATGTGCTTCCTCATTAACAAAATTGTGAAGGCATAGCAGTTTACACACAGTGTATTCCTTTGGCTAGTGTTGTGAATGCTCTTTTGATCTGGGCCCATTTACCAGTCCAGCTGTGCTAAAGCTTGCAGTTTGTGAAGAATGTAGTGTTACAGTGTACAAATGATGTGAGTATTGAAGAGATTGATATGAAAGAAAAATTGTTGCTACCAGTTTTACTGGACCTGGTTGGACAGTGGTTTTAGAGACAGCTCAGATAATTCTTTTGGGTTAGTAAGCTTTTTTTCCCGACTCATGTCCATGAAGATAATTTTCACACCTACAGCGAAACAGTTCAGGACACTTAAGTCTGAACCAATGCTGCTTATCAATCCAAATTCATCCTGCACATGTGCAGAGAGAAGAGGCAGACACAACAAACAGGAAACTGCCCAACAAAGCGGAGAATGTTGAGAGATGAATGGGCAATTGGATAATATCAATGATAGGAAAGTGCAAGTCTGTTACAGTATACATTTTCATAAACATATGTGAAATGGAGAATGTTGAGAGATGAATGGGCAATTAGATAATATTAAAGATAGAAAATTGCGAGTTAGTTGAAGAAAACATTTTCACAAACGTGTGTGTGTGTGCGCTCGAGAGTGCACATTGTGTGTGTGTGTGTGTGTGTGTGTGTGTGTGTGTGTGTGCTTGCATGCTTGCATGTTGCACACGAGAGAGAGAGAGTTTGAGTGCCTTGGACTCCCTACAGATCCCTGTAAGCGCATGTTGCCACTGATGTGTGTGCTGACTGCACCAGATCCCTGTAAGTGCATGTTGCCACTGATGTGTGTGCTGACTGTGTCTGACTGCAACAGGTCCCTGTAAGTGCATGTTGCCACTGATGTGTGTGCTGACTGTGTCTGACTGCAACAGGTCCCTGTAAGTGCATGTTGCCACTGATGTGTGTGCTGACTGTGTCTGACTGCAACAGGTCCCTGTAAGTGCATGTTGCCACTGATGTGTGTGCTGACTGTGTCTGACTGCAACAGGTCCCTGTAAGTGCATGTTGCCACTGATGTGTGTGCTGACTGTGTCTGACTGCAACAAGTCCCTGTAAGTGCATGTTGCCACTGATGTGTGTGTTGACTGTGTCTGACTGCAACAAGTCCCTGTAAGTGCATGTTGCCACTGATGTGTGTGTGCTGACTGTGTCTGACTGCAACAAGTCCCTGTAAGTGCATGTTGCCACTGATGTGTGTGCTGACTGTCTCCAGACTGGCCTCCTCCAACACCTTCATGGCCACCATCCTGGGCATCAAGAACCCCGTGCACAAACAGAAACTGACCCTGAAGGCCATGGACACTGTGCTCTTTGGGCCGCCTCCCAGTAAGTGGCTGCTTCGAGTGGCTGTGAACCTGGGGCAGCAGATGAATGGGTGTTGTTTGACCTTTAGCTGTGGAGAAGTGGCTTGAGTATAAGTCAGTCCTTGTTGTCGTAGTTTTTGGGGTTGTTTTGTGTCATGGAACCTCTTGAAAATGCCTCTGAAATAGCACGTGCGTGCACACACACACACACACACACACACACACACACACACACACACACACACACACACACACTGACACGCACACACACACACACACATGCGCATGCAGGCACCCACACACACACATGCGCCCCCCCCCCCCCCCCCCCCCCCCCCCCCCCCCCCCCCCCCCCCCCCCCCCCCCCCCCCCCCCCCCCCCCCCACATGCACGCCCACATGCATGCACGCACGCATGCATGCACGCGCTCACACACGCACGCACGCACGCACGCACGCACGCACGCACTGAAAACCCCTACATTTTGGAAGGGAGGGAGTCTTTGCAAAAGGTTAACTGTAGAGTAGACTAACAGAAATAAAGAAGAGAGAAAACAACTAGAGGGTCTTTGTTTAGAGGGTTGTCCTTGGAATGCTTTACCGTGTTGATCTGGTCTGTGGTTCTTGGACTGCAAGTGTGATGTACAAGGGTCGGTATATATAGCTATGCAACTGCATGTGCATTGACAGTAGGCATGATTAATCCAATTGAACATCATTGTTCTCTGATTGTTAAGAAAAGCAGTGACTGAAGGAATAGGGCAATGAATTAAAGATTTGAAGGTTTACCTTGAAAATAATTGTTCTCTGATTGTAGAAAAACAAGTAGTTACTTAAGAAATGGGGCAGTGAGTTATGGTTTTGAAGGTTTACTGTTTATGACACTTACAGATACATGTTACTCAGATACCGACTCGATATGCTCTCGGGCATGTGTCACATACTTTACCTAGTGGAAACATGGTGGCCTTAGCTGAATCTTCTGCCAACTGCTTGGGATATTGTGAAAGACTTCAGCGCACATGCTCACAATTGAAACACAGCCAGCTACAGAGTGTGGTATCTGGTCTGAGTTTATTATGGGTGAGAGGTTAGGGAATACAGTCTTGCCAAAGAACACAGGAAGATCATGGAAGAGGTAGATAGAAAGGTGCAGGGAAAGGGTAGACGTATGTGTTTGGCTAGGTCAGTTACAATAAAAAAAAATTTCTATAGGCTGCATATTACATGCCAGATGAGTAAATATATATATTTTCAGTGGATACAGTTCACATCATGTAATCGCAGCTTATTATTTCATGGGAGAAGCAGAATTGGTAACATCTCATCACGAAAAAAAAACCCCCTCGTAAAATCTGTCGCAGATGACAAAACGAAATCTTATCTTTCAATTTCTGCACATCAGCATGATAAAGAGCAAAACTCTGATAATTGTTTTCCGCTCAGAATTCCCAGCATGGTTATGGAAAGACAGTATCAAGCTATGTGAGTAGACAGCTTAATTCACATAAAAGGTAATGATTCTCTTACAAAATAAGCTTTGAAGCATGGAGGTAGTTTTGAAGAACAACACCATTCATCACAAAAAAGTTGAGGAACTAGGCTTTTCAGCTGTCATTAGCATCAGCTGCTCATAGGCACCTGGAATGAGCAGTCTGTGAGCACTGCCACACACAAGACTAGGACTGCAGAGGGCTGGAAGGTCTGCAACGTTTGGGGAAAAAGAAAACAGCCCGCAAACCATGACACAAAGTTGAACGAAAAAAAAAAATACAGAAGCAATGCAGTCAGTAATCTTCTACATTGATTTATTACCATATTGAAACTTTTGAAGAACCTGCCTCATTTATTTGATCATGAGCACAAGCAGAACAAAAGGAAGAGACAAACAAAAAGAGTGTGCATTGCATTTTAAATCAGCAGATTAACAAAGAGTGTGGGGTGACTGTGCAGAGCGCCACAATTACATCAAGGACCTGGCGCTGATGATCTCCCTGGTGTTTGCTGTGGGGGGGTGCTGGTTCGGCATCGCCCACCACCGCTACTCCCAGACCCAGGTGCGGAAGATGACCAAGAACCTGGAGGCCCTGCAGAAAGCTGAAGACGCTCTGACAGAAATACAGAAAAAGTCAGCGCTTGTCTTACATTGTTTTTTTTTTTTTTTTTTTTTTTTTTTTTTAAAGAAAATTATCACAGTACAAGTATTTGCTTGTCACAGATGGGTTTTTTTAGTGTGTGTGTGTGTGTGTGTGTGTGTGTGTGTGTGTGTGTGAATTCACAGTACAAGTATTTGCTTGTCACAGATGGGTCATTTTTAGTGTGTGTGTGTGTGTGTGTGTGTGTGTGTGTGTGTGTGTGTGTGTGTGTGTTAAAAATCTAGTTTTACTTGTGAGGTGGAAAAATTGTTTTGAAATTGGATGTTTACTCTCCAAATTGTTTTTGAAAGAGGGTACTGTTTTGACATGCCATTTTAAGAAAATCAGCAAGAACTGAAATCACAAGCTCAGCATTAAAATTCTTGATAGAAATTTTCACAAAGATTTCAACAACAATAAGATATTAAATAGTAGGACTTTATAGACAGTGGCTTATGCAGGACATGTCATTGAGCCAATTTATAGACAGTGGCTTATGCAGAACATGTCATTGACCCAATTTATAGACAGTGGCTTATGCAGGACATGGCATTGACCCAATTTATAGACAGTGGCTTATGCAGGACATGGCACTGACCCAATTTATAGACAGTGGCTAATGCAGGACATGGCATTGCCCAGTTTGGACCCCAAACCCTTTTGAACCCATGACAGACATGCCTCTTATATCAGCTACTGGCAGCAAGCACCTTAAGGGACAGGTAACTCATTCATGGTACCAGATAAATAATATCAAAGTTCTATTCAGTTTTTGCCTCCTATAGTAGAAAATATCAAAAAAACTGTTATGACTTGTAAGTGACAAGAATTATCCTTGTTTCTGCTTTCTCAGTTCATGCTAATCATGGTTGGTTTTTCCTTCTCTTAACCACTCTACCTCTGTAACTTTATCTGGGAACAAGAGACTAGAAAGGTTGGAGTGTAAAATGGATCAATCACTGTAAGCCTTCACAACTTTCAAAGAAATGAAGTCTTTTAGAAGGGCAAGACATTGACACAGTCTTAGATGCTCATCAGGTTCTCAAGAGACTTCTCAGAATTCATTCTTTCAAGGCACGTGGTACATGGTGAAGTAATTGATGAAAACAATTTGCCCAGGGGCCTTTAGATTGGCCTGTCAGTGAGATTTTACTTGATAGTAATGATCATCATCCCATTAAGGTCGGCTGGTTTATGTTTGTCTCACCATTATCATTACTATCATTATTGCTGTCTTTGTTGTGGTGGTGGAGGTGAAGTACTGGTTATGATTTCTAACTGTATAGTGTGTGGGATGTGACAGACTAGAGGACGCAGAAGGCAAGCAGGTGTCAGCTGTACCACGGTCGTCCTCAGCTGATGATGTATGTATGTATGTGTTTCTCTGTGTCTGTGTGTCTGTGATGTGTGTGCGTGTAAGTGTCTGTGTGTGTGTGTGTGTGTTTGTGTGTGTGTGATAACAGTTTCATGTATTGGTTTACTCAAAATTTCCGAGTATGAAGTCTAACAGGGTGTCATATTTTACTTGACCATTGCGGAGACGGCAGATTACAGACAAAACAAAACAAGGATTCACAATTGCTTCAGTTATTTTTCCTGTCTAAGACTCAAGCAGTTATTTGTTTTGTTTTCAGGGGAAACATGGATTGTACTTCTATTGTAGTCAGAAACAGAACACTGTTCTTGAATGACAAGATGGTGAAAAGCAAATGGTTAAAAAGACATTTTTTGTTTGGTAACTTTTTGTTTTTAATCTTTCGGATCAATTAACTTCAAACTTCAAACTTTTGACTGCACTTACTGCCGAGGGCAGAGTACAAGGCAATTCAGATGAGCAGGGGAGAGTTATGGAGATTGTTACAGAACCACGAAAACTAAAGAAACTTGTATGTGAAAAGAGATTTCTAGTTTGCCTACAGATTGACATCATAAAAGGAAAGAAATAACCGCATACTTTCCATTCACCTGTTGTGGAGAGCAGTATACATTGCCATTGTAGAGGTGAGCTGAGGAGAGTGATGAAGACTGTAACAGACCCCTGAGCATAAAGCAGCTTGGACTGATGTGTGAACACCATGGTACTGCAGGGTCACATGGGCTACAGTGCAGAGGAAGGTACGGAGCAGATCCGAGAGGAGCTGGCAGCCACGCTGCTGGCCCTGCAGCAGGCAGAGACCCCGCTGGGGCACTCCTGGGCCCCGTCTGCCGAGCTGCAGGCCTGGCTGCAGCTGACCCACGAACTGGAGCTGGTGCACTACAACAACAAGAGACAGGCCGCCGAACGACAGTTCCAGTCAGCGAAAGAGTCGGTGAGTCGCTGAAAAGTTTTATTCCCCTGTCCATTGATTTCATGAACCGAGAAGATGTTTAATTGAAATCCAAATTCCTCTATATGAATGTATGTCATATGTGAGAAAATGGGTAATGTGGCTAAATTATTGTTTATTTGCTGTGAATGTGTGTGACCACATATTAATTTCTCAAATTGAGATAATAAGTTTACTTGACTTGACTTGACTTGACTTGATGTCTCCATGTGACGTCTTTTTTACATGAACAGCAGTAAACTTTAATTTACATACTGTGTAAAATAAACATAAACTCATAAACGTTTGGCAGAGTTATCATGAACACTTTTTAAGATAAACTCATTGACTGTGGAAGAGTCATTGCCCATTTGATTTCCTGGATGCTGAATCGAAAACTGAATTTCTTGTTAACCCCTGCTGCTGTGAGAATAGCTCAGAGACATGGAGACAAAAGCCAGATTACCAGACCTGTGATCAGCCAGCCGCTGGGCTGTAGTTTACATTGGTCTAAGACTGACAGGAGGGGCTGAGGACTTGAGCGCCAACAGGATTCTATTGCACCGCAGTTGGGTCTCATCGGTCGTGTTTCATAATAGAACATTCTTTACTTTGTCAAGAAATTCTTGCTATGTATGAGATGCATACTGTGGTGTCTGATGATGTTAAAACAGCTGTGTATAAGATCTGTACTGAGACGGTCAAGGGGTCAAAATCAGATTAAGACTTCTTCACCAAGAATTGTATAGTTAAGTTTCCGTGTGAACTTCACTCTTTGCCGGTGGTGGTCAGTGAGATAAGAATAAAAACAAATGAAAAGTAATGCTGCAAAGATCAATGATTAAGATTGAATATTATAACTGCAAAATGAGAAATTTTGGGAGATGTGTACCAAAGGGTAATTGAACTGGCGATTTTGTTTTCAGTGTGAAAAAAATCAAGCGTCGCAACAGAGCTATTTTCGGATCGCTTCGCATGGCTCACAGCAACTCATTAGATGAGATTGACCAACGAATTTTAGATGCCAAGTAAGTATTTCCTTCTTTGAGTGATTCTGATGTAGACTGACTGCTGCCTAAATGTGTTTCTGTAATTGTCAGAATATACGTTCATGAGGACATTTTCAGGTAGAATAACGCTATGCATTCTGTACATGTGAGTCTGACAAACCAGAAGCAGATGGCAACTATTTGTGCACTTTTTGTGTAACAGCCCTCATCAGAAGGAAAATGTTACATTTTTTTTCTCTTATAAAAAGGGCATAGAACATGAGTTTGTGCCTTGCTTAATAGGAATGGCTATGCCAGGCTGTAAGCAGCAGCAAGTCACAGTTCACTTATGTAGTGGCATTTTCTTGGGAAATGAAGCAGTTTTAAAAGAGATACCAAGGGTTTGTTCATGTTCACATCAGGATGCAGTGTAAACTCATTTCATTCTGTTTTTGTTAAACTGAGATTTCAAAGTCAGAGGGAAGTAGATTTTTGGATGATCGTTTGGATTCAGATCAAGGATTCAAAATTAAGTGACAAAAAAAAGAAAAATGGTGCTGCTCTGCTTGAACTGTCTTAACTCTGGATTGGTTTATTAAAAAGGCGCACACTGACACATGCATGATACGTCTGTAACGTGTTAAGTTTTCATTGTGTTTGAATTATCCAGTGACACATGGTTCCTTGATGAATAGGGGCTACACATAGTTTTCATCTCTCCAGCAACATTACCACATTTTTTTTATCAAAAACAGTTTTGAATAGATCATAATGAAACATATTTTTGTGCTAGTATGTAAATTTGTATGGCTTTAGTAATTATGCTTTCACGGTTATTTGCTAGGATCATCATCCACTAAGATTTCAGCTAATCCTTGCCTCACTGTAAAGTTACTTTGTTAGCTCATGACATGCTGTTATGATAAACAGACGAGAGATACTCACCAAGTCATTCAAGTATCCCTCACACAATACAGTACATAATAATGAAGAAAATAGTTCAACATATTATCCTTACATTCATACTTCATGTGCTGGTTAAGGGGAGAATATGCTTGCTTTGAATGGAGAACTGTATGCTGACATGCTCATTTGTGCCCAATAAGAGGTTGTTGCCAGGCAGAAAAAAAATAACAGTGTGCTGAGAGTTGATTTGAATTGCAGGCTTTGTGTTTGTGTGTGTGTGTTTTTTTGTGGCCTGTAAGCTTTGTCATTTCTAAAATGAAAAATATATTAAATTCATTTAAACGACAGATTGTTGCATGGTTTGTGTGTGTGCATCTTTCCTGTTTTCATCAGATGCTTGGTTGTGTAATTTTGGTGAAGATCCAGGTGGGTGTCCTGAACACAGCATGGCAATCCTAGGTGTATGTGTGGCTCAGACAACAGACTATGATGTGCTGTCATTTTCCACAAAGGGGCGTGGCTCAGTGCGTCTTTTCTTGCTGCAGACTGGCGCTGGAGGAAGTGAAACAGGACCTTCAGGAGCGGCTTCAGCGCTGGCACACCATAGAGCGTCTGTGTGGGTTCCCCGTCATCACCAACCCCGGCCTGTCCACCCTGCACCAGATCTTGTATGGCAGCAAGGAGGGTGAGCTGTCTCTGTGTGTGTGTGTTGGGGAGCAGTTAGAAGGGATAGGGGGTGGAGATAGATGGGAGGGGTGATTACGGAGGAGGTCTGTCTGCTCCACCTCAGATCTTACTGCTGTAAGGAAGTTGAGCTCTGTGTTGTGTGTGCGTGTGTGTACATAATGTTTTATATACATGTGTGAGACTTGTGTACAGTATTAGTGTGCATGTATGTACATATATGTTTTATACCTGTGTGAGACTGCGTACAATTTTAGTGTGCCTGTATGTACATGTATGTTTTGTAACTGTGGGAGACTGTGACTGTGTACAGTGTAAGTGTGCCTGTACGTACATGTGTTTTTGTACATGTGTAGACTGTGTGGCACTGACAGGACTGTGCTATGATTCATACCTGTGTATACTGTGTTACACTGACAGGACTGTGCTATGATTCCTACCTGTGTAGACTGTGTGGCACTGACAGGACTGTGCTATGATTCCTACCTGTGTAGACTGTGTGGCACTGACAGGACTGTGCTATGATTCATACCTGTGTGGTGGCACTGACAGGACTGTGCTGTGATTCACTACCTGTGTAGACTGTGGCGCTGACAGGATCGTGCTGTGATTCCTACCTGTGTATATTGTGTGGCACTGACAGGACTGTGCTGTGATTCCTACCTGTGTAGACTGTGTGGCACTGACAGGACTGTGCTGTGATTCCTACCTGTGTAGACTGTGTGGCACTGACAGGACTGTGCTATGATTCCTATCTGTGTAGACTGTGTGGCACTGACAGGACTGTGCTATGATTCCTACCTGTGTAGACTGTGGGACACTGACAGGACTGTGCTGTGATTCCTACCTGTGTAGACTGTGTGGCACTGACAGGACTGTGCTATGATTCCTACCTGTGTAGTCTGTGTGGCACTGACAGGACTGTGACTGTGTGGCACTGACAGGACTGTGCTGTGATTCCTACCTGTGTAGACTGTGTGGCACTGACAGGACTGTGCTATGATTCCTACCTGTGTAGTCTGTGTGGCACTGACAGGACTGTGCTATGATTCTTACCTGTGTAGACTGTGTGGCACTGACAGGACTGTGCTATGATTCCTACCTGTGTAGACTGTGTGGCACTGACAGGACTGTGACTGTGTGGCACTGACAGCACTGTGCTGTGATTCCTACCTGTGTAGACTGTGGGGCACTGACAGGACTGTGACTGTGTGGCACTGACAGGACTGTGCTGTGATTCCTACCTGTGTAGACTGTGTGGCACTGACAGGACTGTGCTGTGATTCCTACCTGTATAGACTGTGTGGCACTGACAGGACTGTGCTATGATTCCTACCTGTGTAGACTGTGTGGCGCTGACAGGACTGTGCTATGATGCGTTGACAGGAGGCAGCAGCAGACTGACGGCGGGGTCTGGTTCTGTGGAGGAAACGGAGGAGGAGCCACGCCCTTCAGGTAGCATCTTGATCTACATATGTGACTTTCTCACTGCCAGATCATTTTGACCTAACATTGACCAAACTGTCCAGTTAATTTTCTAGAGCGTTAGACAGATATTCATGAAACTGAAGCACTGTTTTGAAAACGAGAACCTCCCCAAACCCATGTGAATAGTACAGTGGATGTGTTTTGATGTGGTAGTGTCTGAGTGTGTTGCTGACGTGTGTGACCAAGCGTCGTGGTCAGTCTTTTGCACAGTGAAGGATCAGAGCGTCAGTGTCACTTCACTCATCGTGGTCGCTGTAGCATTGTTACTTAAGGCTGAATCAGTTATGTCTGTTCATTTTGAGAAAATTGGCCGGTAATCAGGCTGATTCAATTGTCCATATGCAGACATTTAATGGTTTATAGAAACATGAAAATGGCCAGCATGTGCCCAGAGTTTGGGGAGTAGATGGGTTGCTCCAGGCATCCTCATTGCCCACTGAAATGTTGTGGTCAACACTTGGCAACAAGAACTGTGGTGTTGGGATGTCTGCTTTGGCTTCTCTTTGATGTGTCTGCCATGGGATGGTATTGTAATGTCCTGTTGATCACTGAGTTTTGATAGGCGTGCCTTTTTGGTAATGAAAAAGAAAAAGAAACACCCGAAGGTGCTGGGGAGGACCCAGAGAAGCAATGCCTTCACCTGCCCTTTGAGCAGTCCTGTACCACCCTTGGAGGCCTGCGCTGTGTTGATGATGGGTACAGGCACGCGCAGGACACACTCCATTAAGATATCAAGGGACATAACTGTTCCTGAACAGAGATAAATCGGACTACAGGATGCAACTCATAACAGCCTTAAAGTAGCATCCCCATGGGTGTACCAGCCCATGTTTCATGACTGCAAAGCCCACCGGCGAAAAAACACCACCCTCCAGCTGTCGAGCACACCCCACAGACCCAGCACCCCTGCCCAAGGACAGATGAAGACAGTGCCACTCCAGACACAGCCAAGCTTTCGCCATATGGTCTTATGTGCCCTCAAGAGAGAATCCAAAGTTGTAGTCTTTCCCACTGTCAACAGGACTTTCCCTGTGGTCAGTGGGTCTTTTCCTCACCGTCACTGGACCTTTCTCCAGGGTCAGCCTAGTTAAGGCAAAGAAAAAAAAGAAACACCCGAAGGTGCTGGGGAGGACTCAGAGAAGCAATGCCTTCACCTGCCCTTTGAGCAGTCCTGTACCACCCTTGGAGGCCTGCGCTGTGTTGACGATGGGTACAGGCACGCGCAGAACACTCCATTAAGATATCAAGGGACATAACTGCTCCTGAACAGAGATAAATCAGACTACAGGATGCAACTCATAACAGCCTTAAAGTAGCATCCCCGTGGGTGTACCAGCCCATATTTCATGACTGCAGAGCCCACCGGCGAAAAACACCACCCTCCAGCTGTCGTGCACACCCCACAGACCCAAGCACCCCTGCCCAAGGACAGATGAAGACAGTGCCATATTGGCTATTTTATAGAACACAACAGCAGATCATATACTTTTCTTTGAGACTGATGTTGATATGTCATGCTTGCCTTTGAAGACTGGATGTAAAGCTCATTTACATTGTTAGCTGTACCGATTTCCACATATGAGATGGAAACCTGCCATATGTTTACCATCACATTCCACTGCTTCCCTTCATGGTGATATTATGTAACAATTGTCTCCCTTATCCTTCCTTACTATCATCAGAATTTACTTTCATGCAGTTTAATAGTAGTTCCACTTAGTTCCAATTGGATTATAAATGAGAACATTTTTTCTGACTCATGCCATTGAGACACCTGGAGTTTACGGTTGTTGAGAATGATAAATTAGATTCTGCACCATTGGTAGAAATTAATTTTCACTCTTGTTCAATTTAATGGTAGAATGGAACCCCCAGACAGCCTTTTAAGTTGGTCTGTAAAGAGAGGAAAGTTTTACAGAGAGGTCAATGTAGTTTAAAAACAATAAAATCTCTCTCTCTCTCTCTCTCTCTCTCTCTCTCTCTCTCTCTCTCTCTCTCTCTCTAAGCATCTCCATCTCTCTCTCTCATAATGTATGGTGTGTTTGTTCACCTTGTTGATTATTTTTTTTTTTCATTTTGATTTGTAATTGGGGAAAACAAAGTCATTACTAATATAAGTTATTCAGAACTGTTTTGAATTCACCGTAGGCTCTAATTTGTCATTTTTGATATATGTGTGCACCGTTGTTTCTAATTCATTTGTCATTGTTAAATTATGTGCATACTGTTATGTCCTAATTTATTTGTCATTGTTAAAATATGTGCATATTGTTATGTTCTAGTCTGTTCTGTGCAAATAATAAGTTTATGTAAGCCAAACATAAGTTTTTATTCAGAGGGTCTGCAGTATAATGCTTCATTGCGTCTTCACTGAATGTGGCTATGTGTTCAGGCTATGCCACTCTGCCTGTCTTCACTGAATGTGGCTATGTGTTCAGGCTATGCCACTCTGACTGTCTTCACTGAATGTGGCTATGTGTTCAGGCTATGCCACTCTGCCTGTCTTCACTGAATGTTGTGTGTGTTCAGGCTATGCCATTCTGCCTGTCTTCACTGAATGTTGTGTGTGTTCAGGCTACACCTCTGCCTGTCTTCACTGAATGTTGTGTGTGTTCAGGCTACACACCACTGTGCCTGTCTTCACTGAATGTTGTGTGTGTTCAGGCTACTCCACTGTGCCTGTCTTCACTGAATGTTGTGTGTGTTCAGGCTACACCTCTCTGCCTGTCTTCACTGAACGTTATGTGTGTTCAGGCTACTCCACTGTGCCTGTCTTCACTGAATGTTGTGTGTGTTCAGGCTACACCTCTGCTGCCTGTCTTCACTGAATGTTGTGTGTGTTCAGGCTACACCTCTCTGCCTGTCTTCACTGAATGTTGTGTGTGTTCAGGCTACACCTCTCTGCTTGTCTTCACTGAATGTTGTGTGTGTTCAGGCTACGCCTCTCTGCCTGTCTTCACTGAATGTTGTGTGTGTTCAGGCTATGCCACTGTGCCTGTCCTCACTGAATGTTGTGTGTGTTCAGGCTGCACCACTGTGCCTGTCTTCACTGAATGTTGTGTGTGTTCAGGCTACGCCACTCTGCCAACCAGCCACAGTAAACCGTTCTTGCGACAGCGGGTGTTGATGGGCAGCACAGGCTCACTGTCCCAGATGCCCAGGTCAGGGGTCGGGAGCATGTACCCTTCCCCTCAACCCCATCATCTGCTGCCCCGTGGCAGTCATGATGTGGACTCCCCCAGTCTGGCCTACAGCACGCTGTCCAGCCCGGAGTCACTGACTCAGAGTGATCTGTAAGTGGGACAAGGAATCCAGACATAATGGGAAGCAGTATTCTTTTTGTTTGACTTGTTTTTAGCCCTTTTTGTAACATCTGTCCATTTTCTGTATCGCTGAAGTCCATTTCTCAGCAGTAATGTCCTTTGCAAATGAATGAAGGTGTCTCCTCTTTATACATTGGAAGGCTTGATGTGTGTTCTGTGATAAGGAAGGGAAGAGGGGTGCAGGGCCAGAGGCAAAAAAGCTTGTACACCTTCATGCTAGTCCAGGTGTCTTGTCTCCTTCCTTTTGCGTCCTGTTCATGCATCGATTGTTGTTCTGCTTACATGTTAACAAACATTTTTGCATGCATTGCTTTATATTTCTTGCTTTATTTATTTTCTTTGTCCTGAGAGCAAGATGTGGGAGAACAGGCATTTATGCTTACCCCACTGACATCTTCAGGTTTTTTTTTCATTTATTTGGTCATTCTTGATTATCCTCTGTGTCACTGATGTATTTGAATATGTTTGCATTTAGACACGTGCAGCTGTGTTGTTTGCCTGCTTATCAAAGAGCAAACACTGTTTATGAACTACATCTGGCTCATTAGCATCTGTGCTGTGTTTTGTCCCACGTGTACTGGACTGCACGGTGTGCTCTTTCTCAATTTGGGAACTGTTGACCAGAAAGATGGCAAGATCAACTGGAGAAACTCTGCCAGTGTCCAGGGAAGCAAGCTCTGCAGAAGTTCATGACAGTAAACACATCTTGAGTTTTTGTCTTCAGCTACTCTCCTGTATGCAGACTGATTTCACTGAGCTCCCAAGATTTTGAAAAATGACAAAAGTGGCAGTGCTTTACCACTCTTCTGAACTTTTCTTCACCCAACAAAGAGAAACAGAAAATGCATTCATAGTTGGTACATAACCCAGAGGTTAAAAATTTTTTGTTTATCATTGTGTATTGATCAGCTGTTTTCTGTATACTGTGAAGTTCAGTTCAGACTCGGATTGTTCGACATCCACTCCAAGATTCATGATGACGATGTTGTGAGACTCCCATCCCAATGATGTTCAGCTCTGTCATCACACCTGCGACAGATGTGTTCAGGTCAGGCATCCATGACGACAGTGCGGATGTCGTTTCCAGAGCTGCAAATGTTGACTTCACACCTGTGACAGAAGTGTTCAGGTCAAGCATCCATGAGACAGTTGCAGATGTCATTTCCAGAGCTGCAAATGTTGACTTCACACCTGTGACAGAAGTGTTCAGGTCAAGCATCCATGAGACAGTTGCAGATGTCATTCCAGAGCTGCAAATGTTGACTTCACACCTGTGACAGAAGTGTTCAGGTCAAGCATCCATGAGACAGTTGCAGATGTCATTTCCAGAGCTGCAAATGTTGACTTCACACCTGTGACAGAAGTGTTCAGGTCAAGCATCCATGAGACAGTTGCAGATGTCATTTCCAGAGCTTCAAACATTCACCGGTGAACTCCTGTAACATTGGGCACACTTGGTTGAAGTTTGCTGAGGCCAGATGGGCCAGGTGTTGCCTTCCTTGCACCTCTCTCACCTCTAAATCACACTCCCCTTTCTCCTGTCGTCATTCTAATGGTGGCTCTGCCTGGCCTTCCTGTCATCAATGTTTCTCAGTGTCAGACATTACAGACAAGATCCCCACCCAGTGCATGCAGTAAGTTTTATAACAACAACTGTGTGTGATGGATCTCACTTATCAGCACTTTGTGCTTCATGTAAGGATCTAATTCTTCATCACGTTTTGTGCGTAGTAGATCTCACATTACATTGCTGTGTACATGGATCGTGCTCACCATTACCAGTGCTTTGCACACCAGATATTGATCATCCTTACCAGTAACATGCACAGTAGATGTCACCCATCATACCAGGTATCAATCATCCTTACCAGTAACATGCACAATAGATGTCACCCATCATACCAGGTATCAGTCATCCTTACCAGTAACATGCACAATAGATGTCACTCATCATACCAGGTATTAATCCTTACCAGTAACATGCACAATAGATGTCACTCATCATACCAGGTATCAATCCTTACCAGTAACATGCACAATAGACATCACTTATCATACCAGATATCAGTCATTCCTACGGGAAACATGCACAATAGATTTCGCTTATCATAACCTAATGCAAGGGTCCCACTTTACTGTGTAGTCACAGATTTCAGAGAAATGTGCACATGGCACACTGGGGGTGGGGGTGGGGGTTGCAATCCGTGGACAAAAATTAGGCATGTGAAAGGATTAAAAAACAGCGTAATGTTTGTTACCTTTTCAGTGTCCTAGCAGGCAATGCTGATATCAGTCTCGGGTAAACTTCTTCTTGGGAGTGGGCAGTTTCCATTTTGTCTGCATAGTCATAGGTGACATAATGTCAGGCTCTGATGTTCTGCATCAACATGATGCACAAGTGAAAGAGACGGACAGCAGCTGTTTGAACCACTCGTCCTGATCATGGTCAGACCAACAATGGATGATTTACCACTCAGTTCTCAGATTGGTGTAAGTTGGCAAATTCTGAATGCAAGTTTCAAACTTTGCCCCTGGGGGGCAGGGTTGGGAGGGGTAAAGAGGGCAAGGGGATGTCCTCGGGGGGCAGGGGGTGGGGTGGGGGGAAAAGAGGGCAAGGGGATATCCCTGGGAGGCAGGATTGAAAGGGGGGGAAGAGGGCAAGGGGATGTCACTGGGGGGCAGGGTTGGGAGGAGGAACGAAGGCACTGGGGGAGCAGGGTGGGAGGGGGAAAGAGGGCAAGGGGATGTCCCTGGGGAGCAGGGTTGGGGGGGGGGGAAGAGGGGCAAGGGGGTGTCCCTGGGGGCAGGGTGGGGGGGGGGGAAAGAGGGCAAGGGGATGCCCCTGGGGGGCAGGGTTGGGAGGGGAAAAAGAGGGCAAGGGGGGGTGTCCCTGGGGGGCAGGGTTGGGGGGGGAAGAGGGCAAGGGATGTCCCTGGGGGCAGGGTGGGGGGGGGGAAAGAGGGCAAGGGGGTGTCCCTGGGGCAGGGTTGGGAGGGGGAAAGAGGGCAAGGGGGTGTCCCTGGGGGCAGGGGGGGGGGGGAAGAGGGCAAGGGGGTGTCCCTGGGGGCAGAGGGGGGGGGGGGGGGGAAAGAGGGCAAGGGGGTGTCCCTGGGGGGCAGGGTGGGGGGGGGAAGAGAGCAAGGGGGTGTCCCTGGGGGCAGGGGGGGGGAAGAGGGCAAGGGGGTGTCCCTGGGGGGCAGGTTGGGAGGGGGAAAGAGGCAAGGGGGTGTCCCTGGGGGCAGGGTTGGGAGGGGGAAAGAGGGCAAGGGGGTGTCCCTGGGGGCAGGGTGGGGGGGAAGAGGGCAAGGGGGTGTCCCTGGGGGCAGGGTGGGGGGGATAAGAGGGCAAGGGTGTGTCCCTGGGGGCAGGGGGGGGGGGAGAGGGCAAAGGGGTGTCCCTGGGGGCAGGGTGGGGGGGGGGGAGAGAGGCAAAGGGGGTGTCCCTGGGGGCAGGGTGGGGGGGGGGAGGGTAAGAGGGCAAGGGGATGTCCCTGGGGGGCAGGGTTGGGAGGGGGAAAGAGGGCAAGGGGGTGTCCCTGGGGGGCAGGGTTGGGAGGGGGAAAGAGGGCAAGGGGGTGTCCCCTGGGGGGCAGGGTTGGGAGGGGGAAAGAGGGCAAGGGGGTGTCCCTGGGGGACAGGGTTGGGATGGGGAAAGAGGGCAAGGGGCTGTCCCTGGGGGACAGGGTTGAGGGGGGGGGTGGGGGGGAGAGGGCAAGGGGATGTCCCTGGGGGCAGGGTTGGGAGGGGGAAAGAGGGCAAGGGGATGTCCCTGGGGGCAGGGTTGGGATGGGGAAAGAGGGCAAGGGGGTGTCCCTGGGGGACAGGGTTGAGGGGGGGGGGGGGGGAGAGGGCAAGGGGATGTCCTTGGGGGCAGGGTTGGGAGGGGGGAAGAGAGCAAGGGATGTCCCTGGGTGGCAGGGTTGGGAGGAGGGAATGAGAGTAAGGGGATGTCCCGGGGGAGGGGGGGGGGGGGGCAGGGGTTAGGAGGGGGGCAAGAGGGCTAGGGGATGTCCCTGGGGAGCAGGGTTGGGGTGGAGGAAGAGGGAGAGTCCTGCCTCTAGACCCCATAGAAAGTTCAGGGATTTTTTTTGTTTCTTAGTGGAAGCCATGCTGATGCCTGTGCAAGAGAAAGATCACTCATCAGCTATGCTGTGTGTAAACATACATACCTGATGATCATTATCTTTGATGTATACAATAAATATTGCTCATTATTGTCTGTAATGTACATATCAAATATATTTCACTTATCATCCCCAGTGATGTACATAACACATATCACTTATGATCACGTGTGTAACAGATCTCACTCGCTACAGCCTGTGATGGATGTTGCTCATCATTGTCTGTGACGTACAAAACAGGTATCACTCATCATAGCTTGTGATGTACATGACGGATGCTGCTCATCATTGCCTCTTACACACATATCAACCTCACTTATTGTTACTCAGTGTTTGTCCTAAATTTGACAAATGTTACATATTATAATCTGCTATTTGCTTTATATAGTCAATCTAATTCATGACCCACTCATGTAAAAGATCTCATTTATGACCCTCTGTGGATAGCAGTTCTCATTGATGACTTAGCTGTGTGTAATAGATCTCCATCATGATGATAGTGTGTCCTACATGTTGACATTGACTCACTGTGTGTTACAGGTCTCACTCATCATAACTTACAGGGTGGAAGAGGTCTTGTCAAGCTTAACAAGTGTGTAACAGATCTCACTCACTATAATTGTTTTGTGTGTAACAGATCTCACTCACTGTAATCATTATTGTGTAACAGATCTCACTATAATTGTTAGTGTGTAACAGATCTCACTCACTGTAATCGTTAGTGTGTAACAGATCCCACTCACTATAATCAGTAGTGTGTAACAGATCTCACTCACTATGATCGTTAGTGTGTAACAGATCTCACTCACTATAATCAGTAGTGTGTAACAGATCTCACTCACTATAATCAGTAGTGTGTAACAGATCTCACTCACTATGATGGTTAGTGTGGGAAACAGATCTCAGTCATCATAATTCACAATGTGTGATGGATCTGTAACTCACTGTTGGTTACAGATTTCACTTATCATGACTCGCTGTGTGTAACAGATCTCAATCATTATGATCCTCTGTTTAACAGGCCTCATTCATGGTTCACAGTGATATCACTCATCATGGCTTACAGTGTAACACATCTGACCTGTCACAGCCTACACTGTGCAGCTTACCTCACTCACAATGACTCACTGTGTGTAACAGATCGCACTTACCATGACTCGTTGTAACAGATGTCACTTACCATGACTCATTGTGTGTAACAGATGTCACTTATTATGACACACTGTGTGTAACAGATGTCACTTATTATGACTCGCTGTGTGTAACAGATGTCACTTATTATGACTCGCTGTGTGTAACAGATGTTACTTATCATGACTCACTGTGTGTAACAGATGTTACTTATCATGACTCAATGTGTGTAACAGATGTTACTTATCATGACTCAATGTGTGTAATAGATCTCACCATGACTCACTGTGTGTAACAGATGTCACTTACCATGACTCACTGTGTGTAACAGATTTTACTTATCATGACTCACTGTGTGTAACAGATGTCACTTACCATGACTCACTGTGTGTAACAGATGTTACTTATCATGACTCACTGTGTGTAACAGATGTTACTTATCATGACTCAATGTGTGTAACAGATGCTACTTATCATGACTCACTGTGTGTAACAGATCTCACCATGACTCACTGTGTGTAACAGATGTCACTTACCGTGACTCACTGTGTGTAACAGATCTCACCATGACTCACTGTGTGTAACAGATGTCACTTACCATGACTCACTGTATGTAACAGATGTTACTTATCATGACTCACTGTGTGTAATAGATGTCACTTACCATGACTCACTGTGTGTAAACAGATGTCACTTACCATGACTCACTGTGTGTAACAGATGTCACTTACCATGACTCACTGTGTGTAACAGATGTCACTTACCATGACTCACTGTGTGTAACAGATGTTACTTATCATGACTCACTGTGTGTAACAGATGTCACTTATCATGACTCACTGTGTTTAACAGATGTCACTTATCATGACTCACTGTGTGTAACAGATGTCACTTACCATGACTCACTGTGTTTAACAGATGTCACTTACCATGACGCGCGCGTGTGTAACAGATCTCACTTATGACTCACTTATGACTCACTGTGTGTAACAGATGTCACCATGACTCACTGTGTGTAACAGATCTCGCCATGACTCAGTGTGTGTAAGAGATGTCACCATGATTCACTGTGTGTAACAGATCTCACTTATCATGACTCACTGTGTGTGTAACAGATCTCACCATGACTCTCTGTGTGTAACAAATGTCACCATGACTCACTGTGTGTAACAAATGTCACCATGACTCGCTGTGTGTAACAGATGTCACCATGACTCACTGTGTGTAACAGATCTCGCTATGACTCAGTGTGTGTAAAACAGATGTCACCATGATTCACTGTGTGTAACAGATCTCACTTATCATGACTCACTGTGTGTAACAGATCTCACCATGACTCACTGTGTGTAACAGATGTCACTTATCATGACTCACTGTGTGTAACAGATCTCACCATGACTCACTGTGTGTAACAGATCTCATTCATTGGCCAGCTGTGTGTAGTAACAGATTAATTCGTAATACATTGAATATGGCTGAGCTCACAAGTGACTTGAAAGTGTGGTACTGATGTCACTTATCACCCACTGTGTGTAACAATCGTTAATGACCTGCTGTGTGTAAGAGATCTCATTCATGACCCACTATGTGTAACCGGTCTCACTCATGATCCACAGTGTCTAACTGATCTCACTCCGATCCAGTGTGTAACAGATCTCATTTGTGATCTTCAGTGTGAAACACATCTCACTCATCCTGATTGACAGTGTGTCAGGGATTTCACTCATCCTAATTCAAGTGTGTGACAGATTTTAACCCACGCCCTGCACAGTGTGCTGTGTGTGACGCATTGTGTGGTTTGTGTGACAGATTTTAACCCACGCCCTGCACAGTGTGCTGTGTGTGACGCATTGTGTGGTTTGCTGTGCAGTGGCCAGGAGCACCCTTCAGCCATGAGTTATGGCATGCCCCACTCGCTGTCCTCCACCACCAGCAACACTGACCGTGCACGTTCCTTCAGCCTCACTCCTAGCCTGGCCTCTTCTGCCTATTCTGCGGCTGCCCTCCCTCAAACCTCTTCCACCTATTCTGCGGCCACCCTCCCTCAAACCTCTTCCGCTTATTCTGCAGCCACCCTTCCTCAAACCCCCAGTTACCATGGACAGTCTGGAATGATGTCGGCGGAAGTAGTTTCAGGTCGCTGCAGTATCCGCAGGGTCAGGCACTACAGGTCAGAATTGCTCCATGTCATTGGACAAACTCGGAGGACAACCTGTCACAGGCCACGCTGGACAGCCTCTCACCCAGTCAGCTGGCTAGTGGGAGCATCAACAACGGCCTTGATCACGTCAGTCACTCCCAGCTCATGGGTCCAGACGGAGCTGTGCTCACTCCTCGCTTGCAGAAAAAATCGTCAATGAGAAAGAAGATGATGAACATCTTCAAGAAGACTCCCAAGAAAACTTCATGAAATTGTTAAAAGGAGCAGACTGACTGTGTTGGACCTGCCTTGACTGTTTGAGTATTGTCTGTTGGTGGTTGACCATGCAATCACTGATGATAAGAAACCTGTTTTATACACGTATGTGCATAGGAGCATATGCACATATGTGCACATATACTTACACACACTTTCACATTGGTAGTTAAATATTTTGGGTTAATATATGTATTTTTAAACATGCTCAGGCTTCAGAAATGTAAGAATGTGGTACACAGTTCATTGGGGACAGTGCCAGAGTCATGACACAGCAGCATGTAATCTATGGGTAGAATTTGCGAGATGACTGTGGA
The DNA here is from genome assembly GCA_016801955.1 of Conus betulinus. Classification (NCBI taxonomy): domain Eukaryota; kingdom Metazoa; phylum Mollusca; class Gastropoda; order Neogastropoda; family Conidae; genus Conus; species Conus betulinus. The sequence continues at coordinate 27,834 of JADBJO010001203.1, read as the reverse complement.
ACCTTCTGATATGAACTATAGGGAAAAGGCAGAAAAGTTGATGTTAAGATTTTCTTTTCTCTCTTATCTTCCATGCTTATTCTGCAGCACCACAGGCATGCCGCTCAGTCCAGACCCACTGTACAAAGCTCACCCATTGGACAAGCTCTGGAAGGGGCAGAATGCAATCAGTATCAGTTGATCATGTGGTAACCCACCAGAGGACAAGGGGCTGTGGTTTGGCGTGAATTTTGGTTTGCGTAATTTCACTCTGCAGTATCAATCAGTTTGTACATAACTATTGAAGCGCTTCTAATTTTTGAAAAAAAAAAAAAAATTCTTAAACTTTAAGGGTGCTTGAGTTCACTTGTATACTAAGAACAGCAGAGAGAATGAAGACCTTCAAATCATCGATAGCAAACTGTTCTTGTTGATAGACCGTGTGAAATATCTCAGCACATTTTTACCTGTTTTTGTAACGGAGTATACAGATGTCACAAAATATTGTTTTGGAGACCCAGAGTGTTGATGTGAGAAGTGTTGGTTGATGTACTATGCCAGTGTTTTTGCATCACTTCTACATCTTGTGTTTACTGGCAGTTTTATAATGTCATAATAAATCTGCTAATTGTTCTGTTTGCTTTTTCTGCCCCAAACTGCTTATTTGTTCTGCTTTTCTTGTTCTACACAAATGCTTTCATGCTTAGAGCAGTCTTTGGGTAAAATGAAAAGTTTATTCACAAAAACCAGGCCATCTTCACTTTCCATGCAGCCCTGAATTAGTTTTAAGTGTTGATGAATGTTGCCCCCTTCCCATGTGGGAAGAAGTGACCTTGCGAACCAGGTATTCATAATACATTTGATTTTGTGTGCACGTGTTCAGCTATGTATTGTTCCATGGTAGAAACAAAGTTTCTGATGAATATATTGGTTTGAAATAATTGCATTCAGGTTTTTATATCTGTGCCCATCTGGAGCGATATAGAAGAACATGATTACCATTAAAAGATGAGGAAGAGATACAACACTACATCAGTACCACCAAACGACACATTAGAATGGCGGGGGAGGGGGGAGGATGGCAGTTTTCATGTCAGCCCAAAGTCTGAAATCTCAAAAGAGCTGATCTGCTTTTGCAAAACTATTTACATAGTGGCTCACCATGAGTGGCAGAATTGATTAACAGATTGTGCTGTTAGCTAGCATGTTCTAGTTTAAACGTCTAAACTGTATTGAGTTTGAAACCTGAATTAATTACTGCATGGTTTGCACAAAAGAATAATTTTGGTAAAAGTTAATTAGAAGAAAATTTCAAATTTTCAACTGAAGGCAAAATAGACTACCCGTATTTTCAGTGATTCTAATGGAAAACAAAGTGCTCAGGAAGCTCCACTTTCTATGCAATACTACTGCAAAGGGCAAAAATTTCACTTTCTGTGCAATACTACTGCAAGAGGCGAAAATTTCAAACATGAACTACGTGGCTCACAAAACTACCCTTGAAAAAAGAATAGAACAAAGGGCTGATTTGCTGACCTGTTCCCCCCCCCCCCCCCCCCCCCCCCCCCCCCCCCCCCTGCTGTGTAACATTCGACACACAACACATTATTTGCAAACTGTACAAATGGATTTTACATATATGCCATTTTAGAATACAATACAGTATTTCATGGCTGACTGCTTTGTTGTCATTACAGTTTCACACAGTCCTTTGTGTGCATACGTTAGAAAGGTCATAAAGAAAAAAGACATTGTTTGCCTGCTGATTGTTAAGAGGACATGACAGAGGGCAGTGCTTCTGGCACATCACTCAGTGATAATCAGTGGCGAACTTTTAAGTTCAGGTTTAGGGCTTATTAAAGCTTCTGGCACATTACTCAGTGATAATCATAGTGGCGAACTTCTAAGTTCAGGTTTAGGGCTTGTTAAAGCTTCTGGCACATTACTCAGTGATAATCATAGTGGCGAACTTCTAAGTTCAGGTATAGGGCTTGTTAAAGCTTCTGGCACATTACTCGGTGATAATCAGTGGCGAACTTTTAAGTTCAGGTTTAGGATAATCAGTGGCGAACTTTTAAGTTCAGGTATAGGGCTTGTTAAAGCTTCTGGCACATTACTCAGTGATAATCATAGTGGCGAACTTTTAAGTTCAGGTATAGGGCTTGTTAAAGCAGGCCAGGATCTGCTGATTTCTTTTTTTTTTTTTTTTTTGAAATTTTTAAACCCGTGAAAAGGATGTCATGAATTTTAAGGCATGATTGGTATGTCATAATCTTTTAAAGCGTAATGGGGATGTCTTGAGCTTTCAAAGCTTGATCAGGATGTCGTGGGTTTTTAAGACATGATTTGGTGAATCTTGTGGCGTAATGGTGGCATTGCATGTGGCCTTTTAAAATGGCTTACAATCTGCTCCATGAATGACTGACAGCTTGTTTCAAGAATTTGCATTTTATGACAGCTTGTTTCAAGAATTTGCTTTTTTTTTTTTATCTGCTATTTTGTGCTGGCATAATATTTAGAGTGTGGCTTGGTAGAGAATCTGCCATTGAGGTCAGGCCATTATATGGCCAGTAGCAATAAAGAAAATATTTGTTTATAAGTGGTTAGAGCAACATATGAATTGATTTTTTTTTTTCTTTTAAACTAGGACTTGTAGAGGTAATAGGTTTCGTGCATATCAGTATGTTTGAAAAGTGTGGACTGATCAATGATAGTTGTTTTTTTTCATGCATGCGGTGATCAGGGTGAGTGTTGTCTTTGTTCTGGTGTCTGTTTTAATGAATTGCCTTCCCCATGTTCGTTAGGCAGGCATAATGAAAGTAAGCATACAATATTCATTATTGTTCATGATCAAAATATATGAAATGATGTTGAAAGTGGACACCCTGTCTGTGTGTGTTTGTGTGCATGGTGGATGGGGTATGTGATACAGGACAAATCCTGTTTTTCGGTGACTACATTACCACCTATTGCTCATTTGAATAATCTGGTGCTTATGATTGGAAATAATGCCATTGAAAACGTAGATCTATGTGAATTAAACAATTGCTTCCAGTTACCCTGTCATACAACGACTCACTCACAAGTGCTAGTAATCTACAGTGTTTGGCTAGTCTTGCCATGTATGAAGAAGTGAAGGCTGTGTCGTCAACAGCACCACCAGTGAAGCTGCTGCCTGGCAAGTTCTGCCCACCGACACAGAAGGGGATCAGACGCACAGGTATCCTACCTCATTCTTCAGAAGCTATTTTTCCATGTGCCTTGTGTGTTCCCTCAGCTGAGTTTTTACCGCTCCTTCTGTTGTTTCAGTTCTTTCTGTATTTTGTCTGCCCTCTTCCAAGGGGGAAGCCCGCGGGTTAGGTGGGTGGCAAGCTGACTTGGAAAAGAATTGGTCTGTCATGTTCTACAGACTTTGCCTCTCTCTTCCCCTGTCTCTGGCTTTCTGTTCTCTGAGCCCTCTTTATCTTTCTTCCGTGGTCTGGTCTTCCTGTTCTGACTTTGCCTCTCTCTTCCCCTGTCTCTGGCTTTCTGTTCTCTGAGCCCTCTTTATCTTTCTTCCGTGGTCTGGTCTTCCTGTTCTGACTTTGCCTCTCTCTTCCCCTGTCTCTGGCTTTCTGTTCTCTGAGCCCTCTTTCTAATCCTCCTGTGGTCTGGTCTTCCTGTGCTGTGTGCGTGTTCTCTGCCCCTGTGTAGGATCCTCCTGCTCCTGGGCTGCTTCCTCATGTCCAACTTTGCCAGTCAGTGTTCTTTTCACTCAATGGATCTCAAGTAACTTTTACTCATTTTAGATCTTGGCATGAAAGTTGCCCATTTCTTCAGTATGTTTCAAATTGTGGAAAGAGCAAAAATAATGGGAGAAAACAAAACAAACAAGCAAACACGTTTTTATAAAAACCACCCAACAGTGCTTGTGTATCCGCATGTTCTGTGAGTTCAGTATTCTCTATCCATGTGCACAGAGCTGTTTCCCTTTTATGGAGTGACACTGTGTCAGTTGATGACCTTCACCCAACGTGATGAACTCAGAAGGGAGGCAGCCTTACCCTTACTGCTCTGCCCCACTCTTCTTCTCTGGCCCCCAGGTTGACAAGATGATGCAGTTTGTTTTCCAGCTATGACATCGCGCAGCCAGTGCCAGGTGATTTGCTCAGTCCCTGCCACTTTGAGGACTGCTCTGACTGGGGTTCCCTCTCTTCCCCACTACCCAGCTCTCTGGCAAGATTCACTGGCACACTTTCCACACTTGCATCCCTCCTCTGAAATGTCAGTTGCAGCACTCACCTTGAAGTTAAGTCAGGAATCGCTCTAGTGAATCCAGCACTCCTCAACCTTCACACCTGGCTTCTGTGCAGCACTCACCTGCAGTGGAAGCTTCTAGAGGGTGTTCTGGACGTGTTTGCTCTGTCACTCTTCTGACTCGCTGGGAGTCTGCTCATGCCACAAGTCTTGCAGGCTGCGGTAGTGCTCAAACTACTGCGTGAATCCTCACTGTCCTCATATTCAGGTTGCTAGTTTCTTGGGCCTTCTTGTCCATGGACCTTTCTCTTTCGACCTCTTCAGCAAAGGCTGATTGGGCAGCTGTTTTCACCACTCTCCACCCTTCAAACGATTGGGGGCCCATTGTTTCATCATGACTGCTTCTCAGGGATAAAGTGCATTCAGCTGCTGTCAAGGAGGCCAGGAATCCCAGACCGGGTCTAGCTTGGGATGTGTTCGTAGTTCTGTCTGTGTTATGACTGAACCCTTTAGGGAAACCCCTTTTAAACATTTCACCTACGAAACAGATTTCCTAAGCATTTTTGCATCCTGCCAGAGATACAGCAAGATGCACGCTCAGAGAAATCAGCCTGACTCGCCTTGGCTTAAGGCTATGTCAGGCCAACTGACATAGGCTAGAACACCAATGCTACATCAAAATGTTACGCTCTGCACAGCTTTGCAGGGATTGTCTTCAGTTGTGACAAGTTCCTAGCAAAACATTATCAGTCTTCAAAAATCCCCTGAAGTCAGAGTGTGGCTCCCACGTGGCGGGGTTAATCAGAAACGGTCACACGCGTAATGTTCTCATCCCCAGCTGATGCATTTGTACAATAGTGTTCAAGTGTTCGGATGATCCCTGGAGTCTTTTAGCCAAGGTACGACAACAACAACAACAGCCTGATGATATTGTTTCTAAACCAGAGATGGCTGAGTCACATTTTCCTGTCTTCAGGAGTTGTTAGCCCAAAACCAATCCCCCGGTGACCGGGTGACCCACCGCACATCGTTCACATCAAGCCCTTCACCAGTCCTGCCAGTGAGGACCATGCTGTCTAACCCATCCAAGGACCTATTTGAGATGATCTTATTCATACAGTCGCCACTGTCTGCTGACCTTTGGAGTGAGTTACGTTTGAGACATCAAGTGCTCAGGCATCTCTTTGCGCCTGGCATAAATGGTGAAACTGCCTACCGTAGGTCAGGTTTGGGACTGGGCTGTCCCTGCACCTCATGAGGTGTGGGCCTCATTAGCTTTCTTTAACACTGAGGACCTGCATGGAAATTGAAGCAACGGATGCAGCCTCTGGAACTCATTATGCACACTCATTTTTTTTGTCTAGCTTCAGAGAGAATGGTTCCAAGGGAATGGCTTCTGCACTGGTTGTTCAGCAGCTTTACTTGCAAGATCCTCCTCCTCAGGATTTTAACCAGGTGAACCCTCTACCCTTGAAGTGCCATTATGCACTCATGAGTCATGATAATAGAAATAAAAGGTTTTTCCCTGTGGATAAACATACTTATGTGAGTCATGTCAAATCCCTGCTCAAACTCCCCACTTGCTCTTGGTGTTCAGATCTCTCTATTCTCTCGTTCTTACAGTCCTTCAGCAGTTTGCCCTCAAAATCCTGTGTGTATAAAACTGCCTTTTGTGTTGGTAGCCAGTACTTGCCAGCAGGTTCACTGGTTTTGCTGTTAGCGGAGCAAATTTTGAAGTCGTGAGTGATTGCAGGTATGTTTATTAAACATAATTTTAGGAAGAAGATTTCCCTTTACTACCCTTTATTATTTTTTGCATGACCAACCCAACACATTTTCATCTGAAGATCATTGTAATTATGTAAAACCAGCATGTGTGAAACGTGCATGTATGTGCTTGTGTAAGGGGTACAGTCAGCGTACAGTACCAGGATCCTTGGAAAGAATGTGTTGAATCTAATAGTGACCAGATACACAGTCACTTTCATTGAAAGAAAGGAAATTTCCTAATGGAGAGTTTGTTGTAATGATCTGGCTGCCATTATCTTGAATCTTTGGAACTTTTAGACCGCTGTTACGAAAGTATGCTTTTTAGAAACTTATGTTAAAAGAAAAAATATATTGATACAAAGAAAGGAAATACACCACCTGCACTGACCAGTTAATGTTCATTGTTCTCGAATGAACATGCAGCACTTGAACGCAAGTATTGTTACTTCATTTGAGTCTGTATTCTTTTCTCTCCGTCTGTATTTGATGAGGATATCAACAGGAAGCGGAGAGTTAGCACAGACAAAGTGGGTGTTTAGATGGCACAGGGATCTCTCAAGGGTTGGTGGGTGTGGACACCACTGGCTCACTGAAGCAATCACCATGACCCTGTCCTTTCCCATAGTTGTGCTACCAGCCCTGTTTTCAGTGTTTATCATGGTCAGTGGGACTGGCTGTACACAACCCATGTCCCTGCTTCTTTTGGCATCAAATTAGCAGTTCATTTCCCATGCTCTTTAACCCTATCAGCATTATTTATCTCATTTACAACAACCATAATAATTATGTACAATCAGACACAGTTTCTTTTTGCCTTGCAAAATTTTCTGGATTTTTAACCAAAGAAAAAGGAATTGTATTACTCTAGCATCTGATCAGCTTGGTCCATTTCAGTAGAATGGCTGGAGCTGTCATCACATCCAAGTCTTATCCATCCTAATTTGAGGACATCAGTTATTTAGCCACCATGTTGGTTAATTGATATGCTTTGCTGTTTGTTTTAGGTATTGTTTTGGGGTGGGTTTTTTTTTTTGCTGGATGGGACTATTTTTTTCTTCACATATTGACAGCCCTCAAAATGTCCTTGTGTGATTGTGATTGGCTGTACTATAATATTAGAAATCTTCTACTAACAATGTGTGGCTGTCTGTGATATAATAGTAGAAGTCTTCTACTAACAGTATGTGGCTGTCTGTTCTATAATATTAGAAATCTTTTAATAACAATGTGTGGCTGTCTGTGCTATAATATCAGAAGTCTTTTACTAACAGACTAAAAGCGTGTGGCTGTGTAAAGCACATCGTGGTAAATGTACCATACCAAAACTCATGTCGTTATTTTTTTTCAACCAATGAAAATGTGCTAGTACAGGGGCATTAATACAAATTTTAGCAAAGTAGTAGAGCAAGCATCAGTGTCATTTATTTTTCGTTAATAAACACTGCCTTGCACTCCTCAAGTGTGCTTTTAAGTTTACATATCATCTGTGAGAGAGACAGAGAGAGTGGACTGTGGAGTGTCCATGTCTCTGTTTTGTGTTCACACTACTGGGTTGTTTGTTTTTTTTTTCCTAGTCTTCATGTTCTTCACTGTCATTTTCAACAGATTTGTGCTTTTCAGAACCACAAAATCACTATGCATCCCATTTAAGAAACTAGTGACTGGAACAAAGCCGTTCTCTACTAGCATTTCATTGCATAATGTCTGGCACTGACACTGTCTGACCAGCTTTATTTGGCTTTACCTTCCCTGGAGTTGTAGCGGAAGACAAGTGTTGTTTGCTGATCAGAGTTCTGTTGTGCATGTTGAAGGCATTTACTATTTACTGCTGATCCAGTCAGCTCTCTGTTTGCCACTTGTTCACATATTTACTTTTATTCACTTTCTGTTCATCACGCTTTGTCAATGTCGCTTCTGATTCAAACTGTCAAGTTTTGAAACGCACACAGGGTTGTTTGTGCACATGCGTGGGCTATATGCAGGCAGTGAACCAACTTCACTGAACAGAGAACAAGTTTGTATATGTGGTTACCTGAAAGGGCAGCTCACCAACTGAACAATTCTCTCATGCTGTGCGGTCATTTTGTTGCCTGTAATAAGTCTGTTATGTTTACAAGTAAACAGGACTCCAACAAAAGGGAAGAGTGGAAAAGCAAGAAGAGGTGTGTTTTTCTTCACCCTTCAATTCCCTGTCCATCTTCATGTTTCTTAACATCTGTAAAAGCCTGCGTCTTTAAATTTACCTTGCCCTCAGAATGGTTTTCTTGACGTGGTTTGTGTTCGCTTGTGGACTAATGCTCTGAGCCTGTCTTTTTTCATCAGTGCGACAGAGACAGTTGGTGGTGTAGTTGTTGTTGCTGTTACCATTTTCTTCTTAACGATTTTGATCAAATTTGCATGATTTTTGTGTGTGCATGTTTGATGTTCATAGTCCTGATTTGTCGCAGAGATTGGAAGCTGCAGTAAAAATAATTTGTTGACTGTTTTTACGTGGTGATACAAAAATGCTATTACACACTGTTTGGTACATGCACTGGTGATCTGAACATAATTGGTTTTGTCTTTTTTATACTGGCAGTTCGGCTACCTGATTTTCTTCTGCTGGCTGTTGAAACTTTTGAGTATTTTTCTGGGTTTATCAACAACTTTGAGTTTGTGTGGTGTGTGTGTGTATGTGTGTGTGTGTGTGTGTGTGTGTGTGTGTGTGTGTGTGTGTGTGTGTGTGTCTGTCTGTCTGTCTGTGTTTTGCTGCAGATCGGTGATATTTAGCTGAGATTATACACATATGTGTTGCTGTACAAGCATACCTTGTTTGACAGTACGTGTTCATGTTTTGTACCACCAATGGGGTATGAACAAGCAGTGTCTTAGACTGCTAATGTGAATATTTTGCCTGTTTTCTATTTTTTTTTTTTTTTTTTGGTTGGCTTCATTTGCTTATTTGATTCTCATTTTGTTTCCTTTTCCCCATATATGATAAAACACTTTGTTCCTTGAATTGTCAGCAGCTACAGATACCTGATACATCAGGAACAGCAATGGCTTTGTCTTGTCTGGCTATTTGAACAAGGATTTCCAGCTTTTCAAAAGAGCAGATGGGTTTGCTCGGTGACATTGTATGCTATGACAGAAAACTACTGACCCAGGAGTTTCATCCACATTAGGCATATTCAACCGTTTTCTGAGATGTGTCTATGTCCTTGGCAGTAACTAACTCCATCTCTTTCTAAATTTTGCTTCATTTTTCCACCCTCTGTTACTCTGTTTTGAAACTTAACTTTTTCTGAGAAGTTTTGGATACATGTAAACAAAACAAAACAAAGCAACAAAAACGGAAAGCTTGGCATCATATTGAATAATGCTGAACAAGCTACAGCAGTTTACTAGTTCTGGCCTGTTTCAACACAAAACTGACAGAAGTCTGTAGCCCAAAGTGCTTCGTCCATTGTATAGAGGAATGTCATGTAAGGAAGTCTGTGGTGACAATAGAATTAAGCACTTCTGTGTCTGAGTATTTTTACTGCTGTTGGTGACAGCATAGAGAGCTGCTGTTGGTGATACTTGTTGACATTTACAGAGACCGCCGAAGGTGACAATCTATAATGCAAAAAGGGATCATAAACAATATGCTGCCCTTTCTTTCCAGAATTAAAGAAAAGGAGGAGATACCCAGTCATATGACTTTCAAAGTATTCAGCCAAGGGTGAGTGCACTGGTCTTGTTTTTGCAGTGATGTTTATCGCCATGTGAGAGTGAACAGATAAAGTTACTAGTAGGTATTGGAGGCAGAGGAGATTGGCAAAATGGTACTGACAAATTTATTGAAGAGCTGCAGCTTGTGACTCTGATAGAGGCAGAGAGAAGAATATAGTGAACTGGTTGGTGACCGTGATTATTCTGGACTTTTGACACAAAGATCAAACCATGACAGCTGGCTGTCCAGGCAGACTGGTGTTACTGTAGGCCAGGTAGAGTCGCACAGCGAGCAGCAACCTGGGTAGGCTGATGGGAGAAATGATAGGACTGGCCGTCCTGTTGACTGCTTGTTTACCTCTGGCTATTTCTCATCATCTAAATGTGCCTTGTTTGTTGAACTAAATCTTCTGTCGTAATCAGTATAATCTCCTCATTGTTGGGGCTTCTGGTAATGTGCACAGTATTGTCATTGGACATGGACTTTGAATCGCTGATTTTTCTTTGATGCACATGTTAATACATGTTTTCATTGGTTTCTGTTTCTGTTTCTTTTCAGTCTCTGATCATTGTGTACAGTGTTTTGTTGCTTTTTGGCAGTCTTTCATTTCTAGAGGCAAGAGTCGAACATTCCGGATATGAACGCAAGCCTTGCTGCCATGTTCATTTTTTCTTTTAGATATAGGTTGATTCAGAGAGTCCTTGTTTGAATGACATCGAGTGAGTGAGAGAGAGAGAGTGTGTGTATGTGTGTGTGTGTGTGTGTGTGTGTGTGTGTGTGTGTGTGTGTGTGTGTGTGTGTGTGTGTGTGTGTGTGTGTGTGTACCTGTCTTTGTATGGGTGCATTTATACAAATAACATCACTTAGAAACATTTAACTTTTGACATGACTGTGTAACCACAGCTCTACATGTGAATCTCTCTTCTCTCTCTCTCACACACACACACACACACACACACACACACACACACACACATACACACACACACACACACACACACACACACACACACACACACACACACATATGCGTGCCTGCAAGTTCATACACTTACCTGTTGATAACTTTATTTTGACAGATTTTATATATAAGTAATTTGGAATATATTAAGCTTCTCAGGTGCACTGTCAAGGTCACACGAATGCAAACACATTTTTTGTCCACAATCATCGATAATGTGATTTGCTGTTTTGCTTTCAATTCAGTATTTTTCTTCTGTCAGTACATATGGATGCCGTGGAGGTTTTCTCCTGAATTGTATCCCAACCTCCTGGAAACTCTGTGCTAATAATTTCCTCATTCCTGTCAGTCTCTTTGATACTGCCTGTTTTTAATGTTTTTTTAACTGTGGCTGATTGTCTGCCTTTGTGGCTCGTTCCCCAGATTCTGTGTCAGAAAATACATGCACTGCTTTCTCTGGTTACAGTTTACGTCGCGCTGTGTCAGAAAATATGTGTACTGTTTTCTCTGTTTTTACAGTTCACGTTGCCCTGTGTCAGAAAATATGTGTACTGTTTTCTCTGGTTACAGTTCACGTCGCCCTGTATCAGAAAATATGTGTACTGTGTTTTCTCTGGTTACAGTTCACGTTGCCCTGTGTCAGAAAATATGTGTACTGTTTTCTCTGGTTACAGTTCACGTCGCCCTGTGTTGTAATCTGGCAACCGGTGGTGAGACAGTACATGCTGTCCACTGTGGATACTACATACCTGTCCATGCTGCTGTGCCTGTTTGCCCACATAGGTGTGTTGTGTGTGTGTGTGTGTGTGCAAATGATGAAAACTTACTGAACAAATAACGTCACTGTTGAAAATGTTACATCATCATGGTATGAAAAAATGGAACTGCAATGTTAAAACTGGCATATCTATCAAATGTTTTCGTTTGTGTGTGTGTGTGTGTGTGTGTGTGTGTGTGTGTGTGTGTGTGTGTGTGAATGGTGAGAAAAATGCAAAATAAAGTATTTGTTGAAAAGTTTTATATGTTAATGGCATGAAAAGTGATACTGAAATGTTACATCATTCTGGCATATCTATCAATGTTGTCATTCCTGTTTTGCCCATGTGCTTTATTGGCTAAATATTGTTGTCTGGTTAAATAGAAGCTTCATCAAATGGGTTTTCATAGAAAGTAATTTTTAATTCTGATGCTGACAGATGTTACTAATGATGATTAACTTATTCAAGGCATGTCTTAAGTCTTCAAATATGCAATTTATTTCTTAAAGTGAACATGTGTTTTTGTTGAGTTTTCTTAGTAACAGGCTTCAGCATTAGTTACTTTTTTTTAGAAAACATTCATCTGTATTTCTCATTAAACATTGTTTCATGTACATAACTTTTTTTCTCTGGCAAAAGAAATGATTAATAATAAAGTAATGGTAACAACTGCTTATCTATAGTGTCTTGTGGTTTTGGAAATGGTTGGTGATGTGCTAACAGTCTCCTTTTTGCTGCCAAACTCTTTGATTCTACCTTCTTTTAGATTTGTATCTTGTTTTTTTCGCTCTCTCACTCTCTCTCTCTTTTTCCTCTCTCTCTCTCTCTCTCTCTCTCTCTCTCTCTCTCTCTCTCTCTCTCTCTCTCTAAGAAACATTTACATAAACATTTTATGTCTCAGTAATTTGATTAAAATGATTAGCGTCCATTCGCAAAGTGTTCTGTAAACCATACTTGAGATACACAGTCTAAACACATAACCTACTCCATTAAATCGCTTATCCCCTCTGCACTCTGTCTACCATCCCTCTTTTCCTCCCCCTACCAACCATTCTCTCTCCCCCCCCCCCCCCCTGCTCTGACCTCTCTCTTTGTAGTTTTGATTGGCTGGTTGTTCGCTTATTTGTTAAATCTTAAATAAATGTTAGCGAACCACCTAGAGAAACGTAGACAAACGAGTCACAAGACAAAACACAACGCGCTTCGACCTCTTAGGTCTTCTTCAGGCAAGACACAAACAAATAGGACAACGAAAATGAACGCATTTGTTACTTAGCTTAGATCTCTTCACTCTTCACCGCAAGGTAGGCAGATCTTTAGAGCAGAAGCACCACCAACCACCCTCGTTTCCCCCGCATCTAAGTGTCTTAGCCCATCTTGGGGGAGATGGAGGGGGGGGGGGGGGGGGCTCAGGCCACTGTCAGGTCATAAGTCCT
>JADBJO010001203.1:2500-10000 GCA_016801955.1 Conus betulinus | reverse complement strand
CATTGTCGTGAAATCAGAACCCCAACAGATGCAGAGACATTGTCGTGAAATCAGAACTCCAACAGATGCAGAGACATTGTCGGGAATCAGAACCCCAACAGATGCAGACATTGTCTGGAAAATCAGAACCACGACAGATGCAGAGATATTATTAGGAAATCAGAACCACAACAAATGCAGAGACATTGTCTGGTACTCAGAACCCCCGTAGATGCAGAGACAAGTCAGGAAATCATCAGTTGTGCTATATTAGCTTCTACCCAATGCGGAAAAACAGGCAAAGCCCAAGCACGAAATGATTTTTATTTTATTGCTCGATCCGTTCACGCAGTTCATGTTCACTTGTAGTAAGGGCAGAATGAGTTTCACCAAAGATGTTGAATACAAAGGATAAGCGTTTTCTTCTTTTTTTCCCACCAGCTGGAGTTCCATTAGATGCATTGAATGTATTCGCCACTACTTGTTGGTTTGACTGGCTCTGTGTCTGTCTCCTGATCACGGATCGGCTGTCTGTTGACCACACTTCCCATTACATGGAGTCGAATGATCAAGTGTGAAAAACGCACACATAGTGCTCACGCACTGGGAAACCCTAGGGACCTGCAGGCTGTGGGCCAGATTCTCTGTACATCAGACAACAAAAATCCGGCATACTTCGGTTACTTGAGAAGGCGGCTCAGGCATCGGATCAATCTCTCTCTTCTGGAAAGTTTGTGACCTGCGTAAGCGAATGGGACCCAGACAGAGCAAGGAAAACCAGTAAGATATCGATCTTCTCCCCTCCAGCACTTTGGTGTCACAAACCTTGCCCTTGGCTTCATTATGTCATTTTGCTCGAACATATCGAACGTATGGCTTAGGTATTTCTACTGTCAGTTGAATAAGATGGGGTTCCTGTCTGAGTGTACGAAGAAGAAGAAGAGGAAGATTTTTTTTTTTTTTAAGTGAAGGACTAACAGATCGCACCACCACCACCAACGTCAGCTAGAGGGGCATTGGGCAGAGCAGGCCTCCTCCAAGGTTGAACCGATCTTGGACACACCCTGTCATTTTCGTCAAGGGAAGAAGTATTAACGACGTGCCGAAAGTATTACTTCCCATGTATTAAAAAGGAAAAAAAAAAAACTGCCCAGGAGGAGGGACGGGGAAAGAGGGAGTGGGGGTGGAGGGGAAGCGGAGTATTACGAATGGTACGTTTACATCACGACAAGGAAAACTTGAGACAGTCTTCCTTAATGGAGTCTGAATCCAGCCCATTTCTGTAGTTAGTTCACTCACACACACACACACACACACACACACGTACACATGCTACGATCTTGTAGAAGGAATTCTGGGTCACCTTTTCTTGTAAATAATAGCTTAATAGCTACACACAGATCACGTGCAATAATAATGCATTAAAAAAAAAAAGCCCTAGCTGAACGAACTGTGACTTCATACAGTGATCTGGTGAGTATTGATCTGTACATGATTTGGGTTTCTTGACTGTCAAGTCTGATCAAGACATGTACGTCAACACTTCACTTGTTTGTTGTGTAGTTTGTATTATGAACGTTACTTTTAACATCCCTTTTGATTTTCAGTTCGTATTTTGCCGACTGCTTCTGCCTGGTTTAACCCTCCCCCAAACAAATAAAAACCTGAAAAGAGTTGTGTGTGTGATCGTCTGGCCTCTTATATCTGTTCAAAACTTAAAAAGCTGGCCTGCCTTTACCTCCCTCTTCTCCCTCCCCCCCATCTGTGAGCTTGTCCAACCTTCTGCCCGACACCCCTTTCTGTGTCAATGGGATAGCCTGCCTACGGTACTGCATGGTAACATCATTGAAATAGATCAATGACTCGTCTGGCCGCCTTATTCACCGCGCGAAACGACGCAGTCAAAGAACGAGAGGAAGCGCGTTTTTCGTAGTCGTCTTTTCAACTGCGAGGGAGTCCCCCTCCTCCTCTCTCTTATGCCCACGCGACCCACTTCCCCCGACCATACGATGAGAGAGAGAGAGGGGGGGGGGGGGGGAGGGATGGGAGGAGAGTGTGTGAGGTGTCTATGTCTGCGTGGCCAACCCTCAACCTTTGAAGCGCTTCACCTTTCACACAGTGGAAAAGTCCAACCCCGTGGGAAAAGGAACCAGAATCTGTGTCACCAGACCATTCCAAGTTCGATGATAGGTGGAGGCCAGTGAACATCATCGCCGACGACCCCCGAATGCGAGTCGTTGTCACCTGCAGAGTGTACCATCAGCTCCCCTTCTACTCTACTTTATCCTCCCACCGTCCCCCGCTTCTTCCGTCCTCCAGCTGCTGCGTCAACCCACATTATTCCACAGGGTACGGTGCCCCGATGAGCAAACTGTGAACTCTTGTCACTACAAACTGAACCCTCGCCCCTTTGCAAAATGTGCGCGAGTTATTTTCACTCCCTCTTCTCATTGCCTTTTTTTTTTTTTTTGGATGGGGGGGGGGGGGGGGGGGGGGGGGGGGGTATTTTTTTTTTTTTAACTATTGTTCACCGGTTTTTCCGCCTTTGTGTCCTATTCTCTCTCTCTCTCTCTCTCTCTCTGTGTGTGTGGTGGGGGTGGGGGTGGGGGGATGGGGGGGATTTCAGCTTCTCTCAAAAGTTAACGCTAGACAAAGTTTTGGAAATATTTGTCGTTCTGGGAACAAAATAGATGTGTAAGTACTGCCAACTCCTAAACAATCCATCTCAACATTGCACATGCTTGTTTTGCAGGCGGTTGTCCCCCCCCCCCCCCCCCCCCCCCCTGCATATATGCGCATGAACGTCTGTCTCTTGATTTAAACAACAACAAAAATGGAATATAATAAGAAGAATGAATTAGGAACAGCAGTTTGTCAAGTCCCAAAGATTGACCTGACCCCCGCCAGTTGATAACATGCCAGCGTTTTGTTATAACCTGCTGATTACATGGGGAGACAGTATACAGTATCCAGGCTGCCCCACACCTTTTGGAAAAGCAATTTGTGCTATATTTAAATGTTCTTCATTTTTTTAATCACATTTTTTAAAAGTGTGGACGGGGGAAAATGAAGGTGAATGTTATCCTTAACAGGCCTAGTCTAGTTTCATACGCCGTGAGAAGCTCAGGAGCTTTTAGTCACGGTGTGATGAATTTCAGGCGTAATTTGTTCAGAGTTCTGCTGCCTTCATTGCTGCCGATTCATGCAGGGCAGGAATATTTTCCCTGTGCCATGAGAATCCTGAATGACCCTGTTAGGTCGGCTGGACTATAGATGATAATGAAATGGAATCACACACACACACACACACACACACACACACACACATACACGCACGCACGCACGCACACACACACACACACACACACACACACACACACACACTCCTTTAAACCCTTATTGTGATCAGTCGATATAAAGAGGCGCGCCTCGATTAACGTTCTGTTTGGAGGTAAGAGATTGGGTTAATTTCCATCATCGCGAAGGGGATTATGTTTCCACCTGCGTCAGTTTGTTTGTTTGTTTGTCCATCAGCATACGCACATACTTCAAATGAATTTTAAATCAAACATAAAAACCGATTATCTCTTATTCCCTTTCTGCTTTGGAGGCCCACTGCTGACCGTGACTCCAAGCAGCCTAAACTCTGAAATCTTGACATACACCTATCTGAAATCTTGACATACACCTATCTGAAATCTTGGCATACAGCCATCTGAAATCTAGGAAAATTTGGCTTGGGTTCCTGGTCATGTCGGCATTGGAGGCAATGTGGTGGCTTATCAACTTGTCAAGAATGTCACAAAACAAAGAATCATGCAGACGTTCTATCCCTCTAACCGATCTGAAACTTAAAGCTAAGAACCATGTCGAAGACCTCTGGCGAGGACAGAAATGGACAGCAAACACTTACGAATCTACCTAAACCTTCATTCATTTTTGCCATGTATCGCTGGTAGCCGCTAAAAACAGTTACACACGAGCCACGCCTTTTACACTCGTAGCTTTTGAAAGTGTGGAGAAGCTCCGTTGTGCTGCCCGTGTCATATACCATTCGCTAGTACACAGGTTCTTATGGACTGTTGGGACATACATCATGTCATTATCAAAACACGTTGCAGCAGATTCCATGAAAACCTTGTTCAGAGATGTTCCACCTGATGAGATTTTTTAGTTCCTGAAAGATAGAAATATTCACCAACTGATCTAAAGATTTCACGTAACAAAGATTTTCCAGCATTTGTGTGTTAAAAAAAGTTTTAATGTGTTATGGCTGCCCCTCCACTCCAGTAGAGTGTGTGAGGAAGTGTGGCGAGGTGACACCTCTGACACGGCGCTTCAGGACACCTTGGGATGCTAGTTCTGTTTGTTTGTTTGTTTTTTTTTTGCATACGCAGGCTGATATTCATGAGGACACGCCCCGTATAGGCAGGCAAGGATTAATCCCATCTACCCAACAAAGGGAGTGGAATTTTGTATGTATGACCGTTTTTTTTTGTTTTTTTTTTTTTATCCCGCCATTAAGGCAACCATACTCCAACTTCGGGGAAGGTGCATGCTATGTGTAACGTGTCATCCATACCAACGGCCAAACTGGCCTTCTCTTCCGAAAGTTGGTGATGGGATTTTACGTGTGTGTGCAAGATGTTATGCGTGCGTTCCCACACAGAACCTCGGTTTATAGTCTCATTCGAAGGACTGTATGGGGTCAGAACCAATGTTAACTCCGAGAGAAAAAATCCCCTTGTACCGAAACGGCCCGGCGGAGATTCGAACCCGCAATCACAGGATCACCAAGATTACGAGTCCGGCGCTCTACCACTAAGCTATTCCGGCCCCCCTAGTTCTGTTTCGATTTCAATCTTCAAGACGGCACTGAGACCCGGGCATCTGATGACTCGCTTGGAGTGTGAACTGTTTTATGAGAAGTTACCCTGATCCCTCTGTCCACTGGGCATCTGATGACTCGCTTGGAGTGTGAACTGTTTTATGAAGAGTTACCCTGATCCCTCTGTCCACTGGGCATCTGATGACTCGCTTGGAGTGTGTTTACTGTTTTATGAGGAGTTACCCTGATCCCTCTGTCCACTGGGCATCTGATGACTCGCTTGGAGTGTGAACTGTTTTATGAAGAGTTACCCTGATCCCTCTGTCCACTGGGCATCTGATGACTCGCTTGGAGTGTTTACTGTTTTATGAGGAGTTACCCTGATCCCTCTGTCCACTGGGCATCTGATGACTCGCTTGGAGTGTTTACTGTTTTATGAGGAGTTACCCTGATTCCTCTGTCCCCTAGCTTTGTGGCGCTCAGCAGCTGTTCCCACTGTCGCTTGAACTTGCACTGGAGGAGAAAGGAACCATTCCGAAGTCTCTTCAGTCTTCCAGTGACTGACGGTCACCTGCAACCCCCCCCCCCCCCCCCCCCCCCCCCCCCCCCCCCGGAAACCTTTCCTGAATAGCAAATGGAGCCAGTGCAGAAACAGATTTCTCCTGTTCTGTCCCTTCCATTGCCGGCCATGAAGCCCAAACAGCTGTCCTTTCCCTCCTTTCTGTTTCTGAATAACTGTCCGTTTCTGATTCTTGGGACACTCTTCTTGAATGATTTGAAAGTACTTTTCTCTTTTTCTTTTTTTTTTCTCTCTCTTTTTTTTTTTTTTTTTTTTTTTTTTTTTTTTTTTTTTTTTTTTTTTTTTTCTTTTTTTGGGAGGTGGGGTGTGTTTGTGTATGTGTGTGTGTGTGAAAGACGCCATTTCTGTTGGGGTTTCTTTTTTCGTCTCTCCCTCACCCACCCACCATGGAGTCTAGCTACGAGGCCAGGGCTTAGAAGTCCCTGTTTTGACCCCTTCCTTGCTTTGGGAGGGATACACGCCAAACAGGGGCCCTCCAACCCTATCCCCCCCTGATCATGCCACCTCCCGGGGACAGACAGCCAAGCACTACAGGGTCACCTTGGCCAGCCAGGGAACTGCCTGCCTTGACCCAGCCCCATCCAGGGGTAGCCGATTGATACACTTGGGCCAGAGTGCACCTCTTGTCTAGAAGAGGTCCGATATATATATATATAAAGATGTGTTGAGAGCAACTTGACTGTATAGACCTAGAAACGTCAAAAACTAGCCTTCCATCCAGGCATTGATGCCCTCGCCAGCAGACCCTATAGTTGGCAAGCAGACCATGGTCACCATGCCCCCCCCCCCCCCCCCCCCCCCCCCCCCCCAGGACTTAACCTAAGTGGATCCACAATGTACCTTAGGGACCACTGAATACGTTTCTGGTTGTTCCCAAGAAAATAACTCATTTGGACTATGAGTTATGGCCCTTGATTTAAGGGTACCCCCCTGTATGCTGACTACAATACAATCTACTACAATCATCAATTTCAGTCAAATGTAACCATGTGAATGACCAGAAATTCACGTTTCTGTTACTTTTGTAACTAAATGAATGACTTGCCGTCTTTAAAAAGCCTTTGTGTAGTCCAATATAGTATATTTTGGTTTCAGGGATGCGCTATCTACTGAAACCGTCATTTTCACAACACGGACTGTATGTCATCTGCGATACATTGAAATGATAGAAAGCAGGGCTTTTGGGGGGGGGGGGGGGTTTTCATACACAACAATGCCTTTGGGTCATCCAGACCCAATTAGGGCTTCCTAGTCCCGTTTGTTTATAGGTACAAAATTAAATATATCTCCTATACCCCCTAAATGTGTGATTTCGACGAAAAACGACACAACACGATTTAAACAGAACAAAATTGTTGTTATTTGCAACAAACATCGCTGTAAAATAAAATGAATATATTATAATGAAAAACAACAGTAATATAAAAGAATTTGCTGTTCTAGATGTTGTGATTATCTTTGATGAATAACGAATTTTCTACATTTCATATATACATGTATAATAATAACAGTACTACTTGGAAATCGCATGCATTTGCATATTAACCAAACGATGGTTTGATTTGAATAACTAATGTTCTTTGTTGTGTTTTGTTTTGTGTGTGTGTGGTGAATGAAATCCTCTGGTATAATGATCAGCTGAACACGGCGGCAAGAAAGCGAAAACATGAAGACAGCCCTGTTGGTGAAGTGTGTGTCATTCATTTCAGCGATTCCAACAAGAGATCATTAATTTTGTTCAGAATAGACTGATAAAACTTTCAAGACATTTGCAAGAAAAGACTATTGCAGCCAACTGGATTCTCCATATTGGATGGAAGAGGCTTGCAACTGTGTTTCCAGATGATTTACGGCCAGAATACGGCTACCATCGTGACTGTTACCAAAGGTTCACTAAAAACCTTGATAGACTGGAATCATCTTCAGAATCACAAACAATAACTCTGGGAGCAAAGACGGTCTGGGCGTTCTTCTGGCTCAGTGGAAACAATCATCTTCAAACCAGACTACATATTTTGTAACAAAGAGGGGTTGCAAGCACAAAAAAAATGTCACAGAATGCTTGGACAACTGAACCTACATCCAAGTTTGAACGTGAAGGACGGAGCACAGT
>JADBJO010001202.1:440000-469361 GCA_016801955.1 Conus betulinus | reverse complement strand
CTTTAGAAGAATGTCCTCCCTCACTTCTCTCTCTCCTCCCTCCTCCTTCCTCTCTCCTTCTCATCTCTCTCGTCTCTCTCTCGCTTTATCTTCTCTCTCTTCTTTAGACCAAGATATCTTCATTACTCTCTCTCTATCCCCTCTCTCTTTTCTCTCCTCTCAGTCTCTGTCTCACTCTCACTCTATCTCATATCTCTCCTTCTCTTCTTCTCTCTCGCCAGATTCTATCTCTTCAGACTGGTCTCCCTCCTTCTCGCTCTCTCCTCTCTCTCTCTCCTCTCTTCTGTCTCTCTCTCTCTCTTTTAGACCATATCTCTGTCTGTACTCTCTGTCTGTATCCCCTCTTCTTCTCTCTATCAGTCTCTGTCTCACTCTCACTACTCTATCTATATCTCTCTATCTCTTAAGATTCTATTCTTCAGCTGTTAATCATCACCCCCCCCTCTCTCTGTGTCTCTCCTGTCTATCCCAGTCTGTCTCTGTCTGGCTATCGTCTGTCGTCTGTCTGTCTGTCTCTCTCTCTCTCTCTCTCTATCTATATCAGAGACTATACCGTCACATGTCTCCATCCTCCATCCTCTCTCTCACGTGTCAGAGACTATGTCTCTCCAGATGGTACTCTCTCCTCTCTCTATCTCATATCTCTCCTCTCTCTCTCTCTCTCTTCTCTATCACAGTCGCTCTTCTCCCCTTCCTGTCTCATCCTCCGACACTCTGTGAGTTATATGATTATGTTATATATGTATATGTTATTATTATATATATATGAATATTATAAGATATACCAAAAAGTTCATAAAACGCCTAATAAAAATCTGAAAGTGCTCAAACCTTGGGGAGCAAACATCTGTTAAAAAAGGATGGTAAAAGGAAGTTTTAAAACCCAACAGATCTGTTTCGAGCCCAGCGCTCTCGTCAGGATGGTTTTGGGGAGCCCCTACTGCCGGGTGTTATATGGCCTGGTGTCACTGTTTGCACGTGCGGTAGTTGGCTGGCTGCACGTATGGTTCGTTTTTTTGGGGGTTGTTTACCAGTTCAGGGGGTGCGTTTGATGACAACGATTTGACAACGACAACGGAAATCGTTGTGTCAGCAAAACGCCACCATGAAACTGGATAAACAACCCCCAAAAAAACACGACACAATACGTGCAGCCAAACGCACGTGCAAAACACGTGACACCAGGCCATTAAACACCGGGCAATGGCAGTAGCAGTAGGCCGCCCCAAAAACCATCCTGACGAGAGAGCGCTGTTGTCGGCTCGAACAGATTCTGTTGGTGGGTTTTGAACTTCCTTTCTATCACTCCTTGTTTTAACAAATATATATATGGTTATATATATATCTATTATATAGATTATATATATAAGACCCAATGAGTCGTATATATATATCTATTATATGTAGATATGTATCACATTTGTGGAATGTCTATGTATTCATTGTAACACATATGTGGTTGATATTGCCAGTCCTGTGCAATGCTACCAGACATCCGTTCTTCATTGACGGACTGACATGATTTTGTGCTTATTCCTTTCCCACAATAATAACATTTTGTTCGCTCTCTCGCTCTTCTCCTATCTCTCTCTCTCTCGCTCCTCTGCTCTCTCCCCACTCCCTCATCTATCTCTCTCTGTCAGAGGAGACTATCTATTCAGACTGACTGTCTCCCTCCTTCTCCTCTCTCTCTCTCTCTCTCTCTCTCTCTCTCTCGTTCTTTCTCTCTCTCTTTTAGACCATATATCGTCGATACTCTCTTCTCTCTCTCCCCCCTCTCTCATTTCTCTCTCTCAGTCTCTGTAGCACTCTCACTCTCTCTCTCCTCTCTCTCTCAGATTCTATCTCTTCCGACTGTTCATCACCCCCCCCCCCCTCTCTCTGTGTCTCTCTCTGTCCTCTCTGTTCTGAGTCTGTCGTTATATCTGTCCTGTCTGTCTGTCTGTCTCTCTCCCTCTCTCTGCTCTCTCTATATTCAGAGGACTATACGTACACACTGTTTCTCCACTCCTCCCCTCCTCTCTCTCCCCGTGTCAGAGACTCTGTCTCTCCCAGACTGTTACTCTCTCTCTCTCTCTCTCTCTCTCTCTCTCTCTACTCTATCACAGTTGCTCTTCTTCCCTTCCGTCTCCATCCTCCGACACTCTGTTCGTCTATATGATTATGTATATATATATATATATATATATATATATATAACCAAAAAATATTTCTAAAAAACGCCTAATAAAAATCTGAAAGTGCTCAACCCCTTGGGGAGCAAACATCTGTTTTAAAAAAGGATGGTTTAAAAGGAAGTTTTAAAACCCAACAGATCTGTTTCGAGCCAGCGCTCTCGTCAGGATGGTTTTGGGGCGCCTACTGCCGGTGTTATATGGCCTGGTGTCACTGTTTGCAACGGCGGGTTGGCTGCACGTATTGTTTCGTTTTTTTGGGGGGTTGTTTACAGTTCAGGGTGCGTTTGTGACAACGATTATGGACAACGACAACGGAAATCGTTGTTCAGCAAACGCACCAACTGAAACTGTAAAACAACCCCCAAAACAAACGAACAATAATCGTGCAAGCCAACCCCCGCACCCGCACGTGCAAAACAGTGACACCGAGAGCGTGGCTTCGAAAACAGATTCTGTTGGGTCTTTTTTTTTTTTTTGTTTTTTGAAACTTTACTTTTTATCAGCCTTTGTTTTATTTAACAAAATTAATATATATTATATATATATATATCTATATATATATATATATCTATATATTTATATATAGTATGCAGTATCTTCATTGTGAAATGTATATGTATTATTGTTACACCTATTGTGTTGTTGATATGAGTCCTGTGCAATGCTACAGACATCGTTTCTTCTTGACGGCTGGAAATGACTCTTTGTGCTTATTCGTTCCCACACTAATAGCATTTTTGTTCGCTCTCCGTCTCTCTCTCTCTCTCTATCTCTCCTTTCTTCTCTTTCTCTCTCCTCTCTCACACACACAACAAACACACACACACACACACACACACACAAACACACAAACACACATTCGTCTAATATCACCTTAATTTGGAAAAGACGTTAAAGGAAGACAACCACAACTAAACAACAACACAACAAAACAACACAACAACACAAAACACACACACACACACACACACCAACCACACACCACACACAACACACAAGCCACCCCCACAAACCCCACATCTCCAACGCAACACACAAACGCACCTATACACACGCACGCCATGATGTCCACCCCTCTCGTCTCTCTCTCCTCTCTCTCTCTCGCTCTACTCTCTCTCTCTCTCCGCGCGCGCGCGCGCGCGCGCGCGCGCGCTGCTGGACTCTCTGGCTCGCTCACCCTCTTTTATAACGTGCTCGCGCAGTAGTTTTAATTAGGAGTACGTGCACGTGCATGAGCACCACTCGGTGATTTAATTAGCCGACCATTCGTCATACAGCGGACAGGACAGGACAGGATTTCTGCGCATGCGCCCAGGCAAGGCATGCCATCTCGCGGCCCAGCACACTGCCGGCATCGGAAATGGGGACTCACACGTCACTTCCCGCCTTTTACCGCTGCGACTTCTCGGAGCCGTACCTTCCCTTTACCCCTCACCCCCCCTTTCTCTCCCTCCTGTTTCCAACACCCCTCCATACCCCCCCCCCCCTTCTCACCCCCACCCCACCCCCACCCCACTCCCCCCCCCTCCTCCTTTTTCTGAACTTCTCCGAGGATTCGGGTTGTTTCAACTCGTTGTCCGTTCATTTGCCTTTGATCAGGACTACGCGAGAAGGGGTGGGGGGGGGTGGGGTGGGTGGGGGGGGGTGGGGTGGGGGGGGGTGGGGCGGGGGGGGCTTACTAAACCAATCTTACTTAAACTTGGTGGAAAGCAGTGACATGGCTCAAGGATCAGCCCATTATTTCTTTTTCTTTTATGCGGATCCGCATCCATGCATTGCGGATCCGGGATCATCGGAGGATCGGTTTGCAGGATCCGTTCACCATCTTATTTGCAAACGTTTGCACTGAAATAGGTACGCCGTGGAGCATATTATTTACGATTTTTTTTTTAGCTATATATGGAGTAGTAAGTATGAAGAAACTATAGACAGAGCTGTACGGGAGGTCTTCGGAGAAAACAGACATCCCTCCCCCACCCTCTCTCTCTCTCTCTTCTCTCTCTCTCTCTCCTCTCTCTCTCTCTATCTCTTTTCCCATCAGACCATACTGAAGCCATGAACGCTTTACACGTGAAGGGGTCCGGGTCGTATCTACTTATGACTCCTATATGCACATCTGTAGCTAAACTTTTTTTTTTCGCCCTGGCGCTGTCGGGATTCTTACCCAGCAACATTTGGATGGGTGGGAGTCTGAATACGTCAGACGGGGGTCTATCAGATATCCGTTTTCAAGTTGGGAAATGGAAGGAATTCCATGTTTGTTCGTTCTCTTTCTGGACTATACCCAGCTGCAGCAGAATCCAGCTGCCTCTTGCCATTTGGCGGTAGGGTTCCAGACTGTGTGTTGTGTGTGTGGTTGTGTGTGTGTGTGTGTGTGTGTGGGTGTGTGTGTGTGTGTGTGTGTTTGGTGTTGCGTGTGTGTGTGGTGTGTGTGTGTGCGTGTTGTGTGGGTGTGTGTTTGTGTGTGTGTGTGTGTGTGTGTGTGTGTGGTGTGTGTGTGGTGGTGTTTTTAAACCAGAAGATCTGAGCAGTTGTATGAGAGCAGGGGCAGATGAGCCTACAACCCCCACCCCTCGCATTGCATTCCAGCATATACGCGCGTGGCCTTTATCTTAAAAGCCAGACTTCCTCAAGCCGCTGTACTCTAGTCTGGCTTATCTTTCAGTCTTGTAGATGCGAGCTTGCTCATTTCTGCTCTCATTTGGCACTTTTTCTTCCCCACACAGACGATTGACATCGTGAAGATGTCCCCGTCTTACGACGATGAAGGTTTGCGGTTTTTTTTTTTTTTTTGTTTTTTTTTTTTTTTTTTTTTTAGATATTATTTTTTGCGCTTTCTCTTTGTTCTTTTGAAATTCGCGCTTTTAACTCAACCACGTCTTTTCTGTGGAGCTATTCGCGCTTTTCTGTGTCTCTGGGACTGAGGTGGAGACAGGATGGGCAGTTTTCTATAACATTCGTGCCCCCCATCGCCATTTCTTTCGGATCTGAGGGACTGATAATGTCATTTCATGCATCAACAGTTCCTAAGTTGCTCCAGAGTACACACTGCTTTTCCGAAATAAGCATTAAGACTTCCCTCCCTCCCTCCCTCCCTCCCTCCTCCCGCGCTCCCTCCCTCCATCACGGCATCTAAGCACGCAGTCAACCAATAAATTAGTCGATAAATGAAACCCCGGGTCCCCAGTTATTTGGCACAATCTGGATCGGTCTTCTTGGCATGGAAAAAAAGGGCGAGTTCCTCTCATGTCAGATGAAGGAATTGATTTGAGGATTAGCCCAAGAAAAATGGGGGGATTAGAGGTCTGTTAATCGTCTGGACAACGATTGATTCGCCGCTACTAGTTTCCTGTGGGACCTTCACACGCAAGAGAGAGAGAGTAAGAGAGAGGAGAGAGAGAGAGAGGAGGAGAGAGAGAGAGAGAGAGAGAGAGAGAGCGGCGTCTTCTGTGTTTTGAAACCCTGAGCGAGTGCCCCGTCTCTGTATTGAGCTTGCGAGGGGTATTGATCTTTATCCCCTTTGTCTCCCAGTCCGACGCTGCCTGCTGGGTATCTCTGCCAACGTACCCTCCCTCCCTCCCTCCCTCCCTCGTAAAGTCTTATAGAGGCTTGACAGAAGAGTACTTAAGATCAAAAGGGGACATAAAAAAAGTATCTCGAAGCCATGCTCTCCGCTTTCCTGTCTGCTCCCCACCCCCGCCCCGCTCTCCCCACCACCCCCCCCCCCCCCCCCATCCCCCTCTTCTTCCCCTTCCGCTTCCAACCCCACCCACATGTCTATAGTAATGGAGAAAGACAGACGGAAGGGTGGGGCAGGAACGGAGTGTAAGAATGAAATTGTGTAAGGTGCGTGCAAGGTGCGTGCAGCGAGACGAACGAAGACAGGTTGAGAGATACCGACACAGAGACAGACAGGTCTCTGAAGCGCGCTCTCTTTTCCGGACTACTTCCACAGCTTCTGTGCTAGTGAATACCACTGCAAACTGTCTCCCTCTGTCTGCCAGACATTATTTTTTCATTAGCTATCACGCCAGCGTCCTGTGACTCCGTGCGTCAACAGACGGGGTGCAGCGCATATGGACCATTCTGCATAATTATGCGGTGACGCCTGCTTGATAAAATCGACAATATCGAGTAGAAGTTAACGAACGCGCTTGTACAAGACTCATAGCAAAACTGCGAAGTGTTTGTTGATATTCTGTCTGGCTCTATATGCAAGATATGGACTAGAAGTAAACTATTCAGTGTTGAGAAACTAACGGCGCCACCATTTAGAAATATGCGTTCCAAGTCTACAAATCGCTTCTTGGATTATCATGTTTACTTAACGATGATAATAGCCGTGATGATAATCTGATGCTCTTGTTGTTGTTGTTGTTGTTGTTGTTGTTTTCTGCTGACGGCTACTGCTGCTGCTGCCGCTGCTAATGATTATAATGACGATAACGAAACTACTACTACTACTACTACTGCTACTGCTGCTGCTGCTGCTGCTGCTGGCTGCTGATACTGCTGCTGTACTGCTGCTGCTAGCTGCTGCTGCTGCTGCTGCTGCTGTTGCTGCTGCTGCTGCTGCTGCTGCTACTACTACTACTACTACTACTACTACTACTACCACCACCATCACACAATAGAAGCTGTATAATTTATACTATTATCACTGTCTTTATAAGCATTGTGGATTCCTTAATTCTGTTTTGCAAGCCTAGTTTTGAGGTAGGAGAGAGAGAGAGAGAGAGAGAGAGAGAGAGAGAGAGAGAGAGAGAGAGAGAGAGAGAGAGAGAGAGAGGCTGGGTTTAAAATGGCAAAGTGATCCATTTCATCATTTTCTGGTGATCCATTTTCACCTCTCTCTCTCTCCTCTCTCTCTCTCTCTCTCTCTCTCTCTCTCTCTCTCTCCTCTCTCTCTCTCTCTCTCTCTCTCTCTCTCTCTCTCTCTCTCACCTAGGACACAACAACACCTCCTCTCCGCACCCCTGGCTCTGTGTGAAATTGACCAAACCAAACCTTCCTGCTCATTCTCCGCACTCCTGATCCTACAGAACGCTGTTACTCTCTCTCCTCCCTGACCACACCCTCCTGCCTCATTCCCTCCCCCCACTCCTATCTCTCTCTCTCTCTCTCTCTCTCTCTCTCTCTCTCTCTCAGTCACACACACACACACACACACAAACACACACACCACACACACACACATACCACGCGCGCACGCACGCACGCGCACACGCACACACACACACACAAACACACACACACACACACACACACACACACACACCACACACACAAACCCACCCTTTTCCGGGCAAAAAAAAAAAAAGGAAACGGATACTGCTCACCACCTCCATCATCACCTCCATCCACTTCAGCAGACAGACCCGGAGGATCTCTTATGCTCAGGTGCTCTTGCACATGGACACTGCTTTCATAGCACTTTTTTTTTTTACCATTCCATCTCCACCTGTCGGCAAGGTTGTCTTTTTTTTTCTTGGGGGGGAGGAGGGAGGGAGGGGGGGGTGGGGGGGGGGGGGACGAATTCACTCCATCAATGTCTAAACGACTGGAATGACGATAGGTTTTTTAGAGGGTGGTTGGGGTGAAGGTGACGGATTTACCAGCATCCTGTTTCTCTTTCTGTCCTCAGCTGGATCTAATATGACCTTTTTTTGTGTTGTTGTTGTTGTTGTTGTCGTTGGTGTTGTTGTTGTCGTTGGTGTTGTTGTTGTTTCAAATGACGTCAGTGTCTTGTGTGATCTCTCTCTCTCTCTCTCTCTCTCTCTCTCTCTCGCTCTCTCTCTCTCTGTATGTTCTGTCTCTCTGGCTCTGTCTCTGTCTCTGGTCTCTGTCTCTCTCTCTCTCTGCCCCCCCCCCCCCTCTCTGCTGCCCCCCCTCTCTCTCTCTGTCCCCTCTCCTCTCTCTCTCTCTCTCTCTCTCTCTCTCTCTCTCTCTCTCTCTCAGGATCAAGTGATTTTCCATTGAAGGGCCTTTTGTTTTCCCTCCCGCTTTACACAAACAGAACGATACATTTTCGTGGGAAAAAAAAAAACTCCCTTGTGTGTGGAACAGAGCAGTCTGGCTGTCCGTCCGTCTGTCTGTCTGTCTGTCTGTCTGTCTGTCTGTTATGATCTCTCTCTCTCTCTCTCTCTCTCTCTCTCTCTCTCTCTCTCTCTCTTATGATTTCTCTCTCTCTCTCTTCCCCTCTCTTTATTTCTCTTTCCTCCCCTCCCTCTTTCTGTCTGTTCTGTTCTTCTGTCTCTGTCTCTGTGTCTGCCCACCCCCCCACCCCCCTCACACAGACACACACGCACAGACACACACAGACAGACACACACAGACACAGACACAGACACACACACACACACACACACACACACACACACAACACGCACACACACACAACACACACACACACACACACACACACACACACACACACACACACACACACACACACACACACACACACATACACTGTCCTCTGCACCCTCCACTCCAGCCCTGTGAAGTCTGATAGGTGCCTGACTTAGAAGTACTGAAACAAAATGGCTCTGTCTCATCCATGAAGACTTAAAGGTGCTTGACCGAGGAGGTACTTAATTAAGCAACATGAACATCAAGACGGATCTCAAAGCTATTTCCGCCACTACCATCTTGTCCCTTCCCCCTCCATACCCCCACCCCCCACCCCCACCACCGACCCATCGCCAACGTCCACTACTAATGTCAAGTCGTGCCTGTTGTAATACAGAAAGGCAGACAGGTGGATGAGAATAGGGGTAAGGGGGTGGGGGGTTGCGTTAGGTATGTGTGAAGAGGCAATTAAAGACAGAGAGGTAATGGTACAGAAACAAACGGCACTGACCTCATATTCCTCTGAAATGCTGTC
This sequence comes from Conus betulinus, assembly GCA_016801955.1. Taxonomy (NCBI): domain Eukaryota; kingdom Metazoa; phylum Mollusca; class Gastropoda; order Neogastropoda; family Conidae; genus Conus; species Conus betulinus. The sequence goes on along the minus strand of JADBJO010001202.1, from coordinate 460,298 downwards.
ATTTCTCGTGTGCAGTAATTTTTTTTATGAATACTGTTATTATGGATACTTATATAGCTCCTATTCTCGGCTAGAGACCAAGCTCTAAGCGCTTTCCAATCCACACTCGTTTACACCACGGGCTGCCTACCTGGGTGGTGCCGACTGAAGAGCTGTCAGCTGGTGTTTCATTCAGTCGTTTTCCCGTGTCATCCAGTCAATATCGTTCAATATCATTCACTTAAATTCTTTACTTCCTCGTTCTTTCCCTTTCTCACGCAGGGTGCATGGTATGTGTAACGTGTCATCCATACCAACGGACAAACTGACCTTGTCTTCCGAAATTTGATGATGGGATTTTACGTGTGTGCAAGATGTCATGCGTGCGTTCACCCACGGAACGTCGGTTTATTGTCTCTTCGAAGGACTGTATCGGAGTAGGAGTCAGAACCAATGTTAACTCCGAGGCAAAAAATCCCCCTGTCCCGAAACGGCCCGGCGGAGATTCGAACCCACGACCCCAGGACCACCAAGATTACGAGTCCGGCGCTCTGCCACTGAGCTTTTCCGGCCCCCACGAAATACTCTCGCCCTCTAGCTGTCGGATATTTTGCTTCCTTTAGCTGTCACTCCGACACACTGTGACCTCACAAGTCAGTAGACAGGGTATTGCGTTTAGGGACTTGTCCACATGCGGTGACACTTTGATGACACTGGACTGTCGGATATGAATTAGCGCCTCGGCTTTTTTAAAACGACTTGCTGCTAATCAGCGTGACGTTTGCCGTCATACTTTCTGTGTCCTTACAGAAAAAAAATGATGCCATGGAGTAGACTATATTTCGTTGCTGTGAGATGGGTTCCATGTCTGAAAAAATAAAGATTATGGATGATGATTTGCTGTTATGATGATATGGTCATGGTTGTGATGAAGAATTGATGATGATGAAGAATGAACATTTAAGAATCAACTACTACTACTACTACTACTACTATACTACTATACTACTACTGCTACTACTACTACTGCTGCTGCTGCTGCTGCTGCTGCTGCTGTTGCTGCTGCTGCTGCTGCTGTTGCTGCCAGTGCTGCTGCTGCTGCTGCTGCTGCTGCTACTACTACTACTACTACTACTACTACTACTACTACTACTACTACTACTACTACTACTACTACTACTACTACTACTGCTACTACTACCGACATGAACAAGAAATAGAACAATAGTTTGTCGGGATCTGGCTGCGAGCCATGCATGAATTTCAAGTATTCATTTGTATATGACAGGTATGTCTGCCACGTGAACAAAAGATGCGTCTTTGTATATGCTGGTGATTTCGCTCGGTTGGCGGGATGTGTCGGGTGAGGGGAGGGGGAAGGGATGTGGGTTCGTGGGAGACGGGTGCGCGCCCCTTCCCTTCCCGGGTTTTCTGCGCTCCCCTTCCGCCTTCCCCGTTCCGGTGTGGCTGTCTGGGGCCAGTGCTTGCTGTCCTCTAGTGCGCGCGCGCTGGCGGAAGGTGAGTGTGTGGGCCGGGTGGCGGCATGCGGGGGGGGGGGGGGGGGGGGGAGGGGCCTGGGGGGCCGGGGGGGTGCGTGTTTGTTTGTTTTTTTTTTGTGAACCTTGAATTTTTTCTCTTTTTTTTTTTTTTTTTTTTTTTCTCGTCTGGTGCATCCTGCCATACGGGCGGGCGGGATCACATTTAACTTATCCCGTGTTTTTTTGTACACCGCGACAACAACTCATTTTGAGAGGAGTGTGTGTGACCCAATACCTTATGATATTCTTGATTTTCGGGAATTCAATATGGCCATGTCTGAAATCAGCTCAGAATTTTATGGGCTGGTTTCTTGTGTTTACGTGGCTCTCACTTATCTGTCTGTCTGTCTCTGTCTGTGTCTCTCTCTCTCTCTTTCTCTCGCTTTCTCTCTCTCCCCCCCTCAGATAGCAGGCAAGTCACGCACGCGCGCGCGCGCGCGCACGCGCACACACGCGTGCGCGTGCCCACGCTCACGCACGCGCGCGCGCACACACACGCGCGCGCGCGCACACATACGCGCACATACGCACACGCGCGCGCGCGCGCACACACACGCGCGCGCGCACACACACACACACGCGCACGCACGCGCACGCACACACACACACACACACACACACACATACGCACACACACAGAGTCGCATACACACACACACACACGCGAGCGCGCACGCACGCACACACACACACACGCACACACACACACACACGCGCGCGCGCGCGCGCGCACACGCACACACACGCACACACGCGCACAAGCGGGCACGCACACACACACACACGCGCGCGCGCACACACACGCACGCACACACACACACACGCGCACACACACACACACACACACGCACACACACACACACACACAGAGGAAGACGCGAGCTCACGTGCCATTTCATCTGTCTGTCTGATACTGTTTGAATTTGAATCTTGAACTATTGCTGAACTTATTTACTCTTGAAACGCTGATCTGTGCGGGGCACTTGGCTGGATTTACGGATGTCTTTTTGGTATTTCTTTTGCTTTGACAAGTTTGTTTCATTTACGTGTATTTGTGATATTTCACATGTTTTTTGCACGTTCTGGTTTCAAATGTGTACTCTATGTCTCTTTACTTATTTCGTTATGAGGTCAAGCTGGTTCTGTAGTATTATGTAATATTTGGTTCTGTAGATATTATGTAATATTATGTTATTCTCATTTAAACATCTGGTTGGTGTTTTTTTTCGTAGTTTTACAAATTGTGCGCATTGAACAACATGGATAGTACAGTGTCGGTTGTCTCAGTCAATTGTCAGGGGCTGAATGATAAACAGAGAAAAAGACGAGATGTATTCCATTATTTAAAATGCAAAAAAATATTCAGTTTATTTCTGCAGGATACACACTTCGAAGAAAAAAAATGGAATGCTATATACAATCTGAATGGGGGGTACCTAGGATATATTTCTCTAGTCATGCTTCTAATGCAAGAGGTGTGGCAATACTTTTCAATAACAACTTTTGAAATTAAAAAAAAAAATGTTCACAAAGGCGATGATGGGAATAGCCTCATGGTCTTAGCAGAAATTTAAACAACATGACTTTTTGTTTGTAAATGTATATGGGCCAAAACAGAGATAATCCAGAATTTTATATATTACCTTAAATCAACAAATTAGTCATTTAGGGTATAGTAATGTCGTAATTGGAGGAGACTTTAACTTAGTTTTGGACCCCGCGAGAGATTACTGTAATTATAAAAGGGGTAACAATCCCAATGCGCGAGAGAAGCAGTAGACAACATGATAAACGATTTAGAATTAATGATGATATTTGGAGGGACTTAAATCATCAGGATTGTCATAGATATACCTGGAGAAGGAATAATCCTTTCCAACAAGCACGGCTGGATTTCTTTCTCATATCAGATCACGTTGTTGTTCCCTTGTCGATGACGTAGACATTGAGTGTGGGTAGAACAGACCACTCCATGATTGTGTTAAGGTTACGGTTTTGTAAAAAAAATTAAGAGTAATACTTTTTGGAAATTTAACTCGTCATTATTAAAGGACAAGGACTATCTGGATGAAATCAACAAAGAAATTGAGAATGTCAAACAAGAATACGCTGTAAGCCCTTATGCAAGAGAAGCAGTACACACGATTCCTCTGAACGAATTACAGTTCACAATTTCTGATGATTTATTTCTAGATTTTTTACTGATGAAGCTTAGGTCCAAAAACTGTTTCATACGCAACTATGAAGAAGAAAACCCACGAATGAAGAGGAACGTAAAATACAGCAAGACATACAACGGCTCGAAAGAAAAGAGACAAAAAGAGACGAAGAAGAGATCAAAGCTTTAGAGTTAAAGAAGGAAAGGCTAAAGGTTATTCGAGAGAAAAGAATAGAAGGGGTACTTTTAAGATCGAGGGCTAGGTGGATAGCTGAAGGGGAAAAAAATGACGAACTAAATTTTCTGTAACCTAGAAAAAAGAAAGACATTTCATAAGTAAGAGTATGACTAGATTAATTGATAACCATGGCAATATTCTAAATGACCAAACAGAGATTCTTCACGAGGTTCAAGGTTTTTATGAATCATTGTACAAAAAAATGAAGTTGACGACTGTGATTTGGATGAACTCATTGTAAATATCCCACATTTAGATCGTGACGATGCAAATAATTTAGATGGTGAAATCACACTGGAGGAGTCATGTATTGCATAAAGAACATGAAAAACAACAAAAGTCCTGGCACTGATGGTTTCACAACAGAATTTTTAAAGTGTTTTTGGAGCAGAATAGGGGTTTTTGTTGTCAGAGCTTTAAATGCCGGGTTTTAGAAGGGGGGAGCTTTCTTGTGTTCAAAAGACAGGGACTAATTGTATGTATACCAAAAGGAGATAAACCAAGACACTTTGTGAAGAACTGGAGACCAATATCGTTGTTAAATGTTGTAGTATATAAATAGGGTCATCGTGTATAGCCAACCGTTTAAAAAGTGGTGTTAGCTGGTCTCATTAATGAGGATCAAAAGGGTTTTGTTAAGAATAGATACATAGGAGATAACATTAGGCTCATTTACGACACTATTGCTTATTTAGAAGACACACAACTTACCAGGGCTTTTATTAAACATTGACTTTGAGAAAGCATTCGATTCAGTGAGCTGGATTTTATGTTTAAAGTATTGAAAGCGTTTGGTTTTCAACAGGGCTTCTGCAAATGGATTGAAACATTTCTATAAAAATATTAAACTCATGTGTCCTTGTTAATGGTCAAGTTTCTAGTTGGTTTGAGATAGACCGCGGATGCAGACAAGGTGATCCACTATCGCCATATCTATTTCTATTATGTGTTGAGATTCTAGCATTAATGATTCGGGAAAATGAAAACATACGTGGAATAGTTATAGATACAGTCGAACATAAACTTTCTCAGTATGCAGATGACCGGAATTTCTTTTAGTAGGCGACAGAAAATCATTTGAAACATGTATAAAACGTATTGGAAATGTTTGGTCGAATATCGGGGTTATATATGAATCCTGGAAAAAACTAGTGCTGTTTGGTTGGGGAGCTGTAAAAATTCTGCTGTTCGTTACATGGACCATTTAGGTATGGAGTGGAACCCCACAAAAATTCAAAATTCTTGGAATCTGGTTTACCAACGATTTGCAAAACTGTGCCAGATATTAATATTCTGAAAAATTAGCGGACGTGAAACATTTGTTTAAGGTTTGGGTGAGCAGAAGACAACTAACCCCTTTGGGCAGAGTGGCAGTTTTAAAATCGCTTATTTTATCAAAACTCATCCATTTTGGATATATTACTACCTAACCCACCTGACACCCTTTTTTTTCAGACTTTACAAAATTACTGTTACAAATTTGTGTGGGAATAAAAAGCCAGACAAATAAATAGAAAAAACTGCTCACAAAAGTATCCAAAACGGTGGTCTTGGACTACCAGAATTAAAAACGTTTGCTTCTTCCTAAAATTGACGTGGCTGCAAAAAAGTTCAGACTACACACCCACAAATGGAAAACTATTACAACATCTAACTTTCCACTTTTAAGCGATATTGAGAAATATGGACCAGAAATACTTTCTTCCTTCTGTAAATCAAATGTATTTTGGACAGAGGTATTTATGGCTTACAAACAATTTTTCTACAAAGTTAACAGTGAGACGTCTTATGAACTCCTTGCGGAACCAGTCTTTTATACAAACAGAATACAAGTTGGGAAAAAGACTATTTTGGGAAAAGCATGGATCAACAAGGGCATATATTGCATTGCTCATTTTTTGCTTGACAATGGCCAGTTTTTTTTCTTACGAACAATTTAAACAAAAGTATGATGTAAACATTAATTTTGTCACTTTTTTGGTTTAATGTATTAAGCAGCTATAATTGAATATATAACAAAAAACAAAAATCAAAGTTGAAAAATACAAATGAATGTTTAAATATGCATGTATGTTACAAAAAGTTAACGTCAGTTTTGTAAAGGGTCAAGATTATATTATGACATCTTTAGATAATAATACACACCCGAAAATCTGTACCAACTGGGATATAAAACTAAACGTTGAAAATGACTGGAAAAACTGTTTTCTTTATCTGAGTAAAATTTCTGACATACAAAATGAAATGGTTACAATTACGAATAATACACAGATGTCTTGGTACTAATGTTGTGCTGAAAAAAAATGGGGTGTATTGAACAGCGATGTTTGTACTTTCTGTACCTCTGTTAAGGACAGTATCACACATATGTTCTGGTATTGTACGGTCATACAACGTTTTTGGGAAACGCTGGTGGTTTTGATGAATGAAAAATGTACATGTACATTTAATTTTGCAGGTAAGTGAACCATTGCCATCGTTTCGTTGATTTGATAAAGATATACATATAGATCATGTATTTTTATTTTATCGTATTATTTGCAAAACACTATTTATATCGGGTTAGAACAGAACAGAAATCACCCAGACTGCAAGTATTTCTTAATAGGTACATTATACGAACACAGTACGATTATAGTACCCTAAAACTTGTTGCACCGCCTAAAAAGCCCTTTGGAATACAATACAGACGGACTCCCCCTGTGTATGTATATGCAGGTAGGTGCTTATATGTGTGTGATGTATGTGCATGTGTACGTGCACGTATGTATGTATGTATGTATGTATGTGTATGTGTGTATGCATATGTGTATGTATATGATATGTGTATATCTATATGTGATATATGTATGTGTGTATATATATGTTATATATATATGTGTGTGCTATATATATCTATATATATGGTATATATATGTATATATATGTGTGTGTATTATATAATGTATATGTATACTATAGATATATATTGTGTGTGTGTATGTATAATATGTATGTGTGTAGTGTGTGTATGTGGTGTGTGTGTGTATGCATGTGTGTGAAGGTATACATGTATATGCATAAAGAAAACAAAGACAAATATGTAAAATTTCATAATGTACTAAGCTTGCCTCATTGTCTCTCTCGTCTCTCTCTCTCTCTCTCTCTCCTCTCTCTCTCCCTCTCCTACGTGGAGAGGCGGTACGTGACGGTAGTGCCTTAAAAATGTAGAATAGTATTGTAACTGTGTTCAATATGTTGATTTCCTCTTTTTCTATCGTATGTTTGGATCTGTGCCTTTTTTTTCTTTTCTTTCTTTTTTATTTCATATTCTAATGTTTTGTACTGTGTGGACTTGTTTTGAATTAAAAAAAAAAAAAAAAAAAAAAAAAAAAAAAAAAAAAAATGATGATGGTATGTTTCCTTCAATGATGAGAGTGCTTTCCAACGCTGAAGCTGACAGTTGGATGGTGTCAAATCCAGGGACGACAGATCTCGAGCTAGACATTGGCTGTTCTTTCTGGTAAGGCGTTCCTGAGGGCAGCTTTGCCTGAAAAGAGGGAAATTGGTTGCCCTCCATGTGAAAAGAAAACTTTAAGACCCTTTGCGATCTATAGCGGGTTTGATCCTGACGTCTCACTGACGCCGACTACGAAGGGGCACTGGGGGCATAACAGAACAGGAAGGAGAAAAGAGGAAAAGGAAGAATAGAGGAAAGGTTTGAAGAGGAGAAGGAAAAGAGGAAAAGGAGAGAAGAGAAAACGAGGAAAGACGAGGAGAGGAGAGGAACCCTTCGTCAAAAATCAGCGGAAACAACTCACGCCAGTGAGAAAGTCTCCCTTCCAGCCAGCACCCCAGTTGGCATAGACTGTTCAACAGGACGACTTTTCCAGCAGAAAACGAAAACCTCTACCAGGCTCTTGCCAAAAAAGAAGAACAACATCAAGCGAACAGAGAACAGTCAAAATGTCTTGACCACAACCAACGCTGGCGCCCTTGAGATCGTGTCAGACGTTGAGATCATCAAGATATCTGGTGATGGACGATGCCTGTTTTCGAAGTTGAAGATCATCGCCCACCATGAACCCCAAGCCCATCCCCCATGAACCCCAAACTGCAGAGCGAAATGAACCGTAGGAGTCCCGTGTTCTGGAACTTCTCGAGGGAAAAGTTCAGCAGACAGTCTCAGAGCCCAGGTAATAAAACTACATGTGTGACCACTACAATGAGTATGCCCACCTGGAACTGCCAGGAACCAGACCTGCACCGCTGACCTAGCAACATGGCTGATCTAGCAACCATGGCTGGCGGTATGCTTCCTCCTTGGGAAGAAGGATCACTGCCCATGGCAGAGCCGTCCTGCCTGCCTGGGGAGTTGGAGATTAGTGCAGCCAAGCAAAGTTGTCAGCAGTGTGGACAGAACAGACCAGTGCCAGACAGTACAACGGTTTTTATGGAATCTCCACAAACCAGCCCACATGCAAACCTGATCATCCCGTTTAACCCCACTCACTGGCCACGATGTTGTTCACTACAACTGTGTTCTTCTTGCCCCAAGTTAGGGAACCATTAAACCATACGGAAGACGAAGAAACGAACCAAAACACCCCCGACTACGGCCGCATCATCCTCACTTCACTCTCCAAGTCCAAAAGGAGCAGCTCTCTGCCTCAAGAACCTCTGAGGGGATTAGGGAAATCAGCCACGGTTGATCCCCTCTTCCATAGCTATCGGTAAGAGGGCCAAGCTTCGTTTTAAAGAGGCCCAAGATAGCAAGATGAAGGGAGGAAAAAAAAACAGAGTACAGTGCTGCCGCTTTGCTGACCTCTATTCAGACAGAGCAGCTCTGGCAGAGAAAAGCAAAGCAAACGCCAAAAGAAGAAATCAACCAAGACACAGTGGGGGAAACAGAGGAGGCAAGGCTACGTGTTGGGTGGGAAGAAAGATGGGTGGGAGAAAAGAAAAGGCCAGTGACAGCTGGGCAAAAACACAAGTGAGGAAGAGGAGGACTGGCCCTGTATATCATCTGTTATGACCCACCAACAGTGCAGCAGACCAGGGAGAAGTGTGGGTAGAATGCCAGTCCTGCCGTCACTGGGCCGATAAGGATATGCACTGAAGGAACTTTCCTACATTCCTAAGCATCTGCCCCAAACTGTTATTCAGATGACTGATATGTGGGACATGATACTAACAGCTGAAGGACATGAGAGCTGCACAAAACCTGTATATAATTCCTTCATCTATTTAGTAGAGCGCACCCACGCCGCTCATTCCGACACCCTGTCCACAGCCACAGCCCCGGTCGGCCCCGCCGCAGCCCCGGCACCGGCAATCCACAGGGAGCAGTCAATGTCAAGTCGTCAAGAGGCAAACCCACCGGAGGAGACACACTGCACTGCCGCCGAGTCACTTCAGTGGTGTTCAGTGGGCGCCTGTTCTGATCTAACATAGCAGGACACCACCTACTAAGCCCCTACTGACGACAATAATTGCTTAGTCGCGGAGCCGGCGTGAGTGAGCTCTCCCTCCGGAGGGCGCCACCACCACGTCCGTCCAACGACAGCCCCCCATGGACTCGCCGATACCGGTGACCCGGACGGAACCAAACCAAAGCCCACAGACGTGGAGAGGGACATCGAAATTGAGGTCACCATGAGAGCAGGGCATGAAGGGCCACAGAATTGACATTTTTTTTTTTTTTTTTTAATGCTGATCGATGAGAATGAGGATGATTAAGATGATGCTACGGATTTCCATTTCGGTCGGAGACTACATGAGGATGAAACTCGGCTGTGTGTGGGTCCCAGTCTTCCCAACTGAGCCCACAGCAAAACTCAACTCTGGTAGGAGCCGGGTCGGGTCAGGGCAGAAAAACCCACATGACTTCTGATGGGATTCGAACTCACGACCTCCAGCGGGAGTCCGCGAACGCTAAGCCACTTCACCACGGCGGCTGGTTATCAGTGGCTTTTCTTTTATTTGTATCAGTATGTGCTAGTGGCAGTTTGTGTAGCACAGGCATTTCTCAAACGTTTGAGGCTACATTTCATTTCTCTGTGGTCTTCAAACAAGGAAGTTGCAACGTTTTTTGCTGGGGGGGGGGGGGGGGGGGGGGGGGGGGGGGGGGGGGGGGGGGGGGGGGGGGGGGGGGGGGGGGTGGAAAAGTTCGTTTTCGGGGGGGGGGGGGGGGGGGGGGGGGGGGGGGGGGGGGGGCGTTTTACCCGTGTACCCTAACTGTGGGAAGAGGGGGGAGGGGGGAAATGAAGGTGGGAGAGACTGGGAAAACGTGGAACAGTTTCGAAAACCAACAACAACAACAACAGTAAGACACTCTGAAGCTTAAACAAAAAATATAAAAAACCCGGGTGCAAACAAAAAAAAAACCCCGTGCGAAGCAACTGTTGGAATAGGGGGAGGGGAATTAAGGTGGGGAGTTTGGTAACTGTAAACATTTTGTTTCGAAAAACAGCCACACACACATTTCTGGCGAAACAAAAACTCCACCAAAAACTAGTCTCAATGTAATGTTACCCAGATAGTTCGTTTTTCCCAACTAGTCTCATCCTTCTGTAGTCGACAACGAAATAAGGCGAAACGACTTCCTACCAGGTAAACGTTTTCGACCTGACCCTTGAGGAATAGACGGATGGGGGACGGGGCGGGGGATACAACTAAACCACATCTGCAAGTAACAAACAAGTAAGGTAACTCTTGCTCCTTTGTGCATAAACCTAAGCCACTATGCCTCTTTACTCCCCCCTTTTCCTAGAGGAGATAAGACGTTGCTGGGGCAAAGAGAAGGGTAGGGGCTGAGCAAGAAGAGGTTAGGGGAGGGGTGAGGGGGAAGCAGGTGGGGGAAAGTTAAAAGCGGCCTTGGCGCCTTGACATGAAGGGAGGGGTTATGTATGTGTGTGCGATTGTGCACGCCCGCGTGTGCATATGTGTGTGTGAGAGAGAGAGGGGGAGGGAAAAAAGAGAGGGGGGAGGGGATAGGCCTTGAGAAGAGAGAGAGAGAGAATATGGATGTGTGTTTTGTATAATCGTGCGCGCGCGCGTGTGTGCATATGTGTGTGTTGTGTGAGTGAGGAGAAGAGATGAGGGGAGAGAGAGACAGAGAGAGAACAGAGACGGAGACAGACAGACAGCACACAGACCAGACAGACAGGACAGAGACCGAGACAGAGACAGAGAAGAAAGAAAGAACCAGTAAAGCTAGCAGCCACTCTGACATTATTCATTGGTGAGGCAGAGAGAAAGACGGAGACATATACGAGAAACCATGTAACTAATTCAACATTCAATCACATCTGTTACCATCAAATAAAAGATGACAACAAAAACCCCTGCAGTAGCACTATATTTAATTAATGTAATTGTCAGTGATCACGACAGTTTGCAGGCTCTGTGTAGGACAGCGAGGGCAGATCTATACGGCAACATTCATCTGGTCTTACATACCACGGTCGCTCTGGTTTAATTAGCTGACCGCACTAGAGTGAGTGAGTGACGTGAGAGAAACAAAGGGGTGGGGGAGGAGAGAGAGAAGTGAGAAGAGAGAGAGGAGAGTGTTGTGTGTGTCATTGCGCCCCACCTTTGTGTGTGTGTGTGTGCATGTATGTGTGTGTGTGTGTGTGTGGTTGTGTGTGTGTGTGTGCTGTGTGTGTGTGGGTTGTGTTGTGGTTGGGGAGGAGATGGAGGAGGGATTGGCATTATATTAGTGTGGATAGGTGGGGGCTCACTCGATGGTCACGTTTGACTGCGTTCAGGTGGGTCACGTGACAGCGAGTTTCCATCCGCCAGCATTTCCTATTCGCCCTCATCCTTCCATTTCTGGTTCCTACTCACACTAAGGCCTTTTGCACTCCATCGTTTCCGCCTCTCGCAGTTTACACACAAAAATCTTATTTTCTTCAAACGTCTGAATGACTCCATAAAATGTGTATCCCCCCATGTCTTCAACATCTCTTTATCTAATTGTCGTTTATAACCCCCATTTTCCTCAACATCTGATTTCACCACTTTCGCACAAATTTAATTTATATCCCCCATGTCTTCAACATCAGATTCACAATTTCAAATAGTTTATATCCCCATGTTGCACAAGATCGCGTTCGGGGAAAAGCAGCGTTAGCATTTATTCAAATTTTCTTCATCATTGTTCTCAAGGACCTTACTCAAAATTTATATCCTTGTTCCAAGGATTGACTTCTTCATATCCAGTTTTAATGTCTTCAGGCTTGTGTCAACGGAACTCGCTCCCTGAGTCAATGAAAAAAATCTGACTTCACACTTTCACACAGTTAATATCCCTATGTCTTTTCAACATCCGATTCACACTTTCACACAGTTCATATCCCCATGTTTTCAACGTGTGATTTACACTTTCCCACATTTTACATCCCCATTTCTTCAAAATCAGATTTACACTTTCAGTTTAGTTCCCCATTTCTTCAACATCTGTTTTACACTTTCACACAGTTCATACCCTTGTTTCTCTTCGACTTCCGACTTACACTTTCGTACTGTTTAAACACTCATTTCTTCAACATCATACGTTTTCTTTTTGATACACCATCATTACCATTTCTGATTCATACTCTCAAACTCTTTGCAAGTTACTTTTTTTTCATTTCCGATTGACACTTTCACGCACATTGCATCGAAATCCTTCCATTCTTTTATTCATATTTTCAAACCTTATGTTCCCTTCTTTTTTTTTTTTAATTTATGGTTGTATGCATTTTGTAACCAAACCCTTCCCATTCTGTTTACACTTTCACACATTTTGCACCCCAACCCTTCTATTTTCTGTTTACACTTTCACACACGTTGCACCACACCCCTTCTACTTCTGATATAGCCTATATACTTCTACACACTTTGCACCCCCTCCCTACAATTTCGGATTTATATTTTCACACACTTTGCCCCTACTCCTTCCGTTTCTGAGGTCCATGTTTCACATACTTTGCACCCCTTCCCCTCCACTTCTGATTTACATTTCCACACACTTTGCACACTACCCTTTCAACTTCCGAATCGGTACTTTCACACACTCTGCATCCTACCCCATTTCTGATTTAAAACGGGTCACACCGTTCGTCTACACTCCCTTTACTTCTCATTTGAATTATCAGACACTTTTGCATTCGTAGCAAGGATACAGTAAAGTAAAGCATTTGTTCGCATTGTCTTTCTCTTTGTTTTGTAAGTTGTATTTTGTTGTTTCTAACGGTAACGGTGTACCTGGTAATCTGGACACGAAGTGCCCCGTGCTTTAAAGTCCAAAGGTACACGGTTAGGTACGAAGGTCATGCATGCACGCAAGCAAGCACACACCACACCCGCACGCACACACACACGCACACCGCAACACGCACACCGCGGCGCGCATCGCGCACGTGCTTAAAATCAAAGGTTTACACGGGTAGGTACGAATTCATGCACGCAAGCAAGCACCCAAACACACACACACACACACACACACACGCACACACACAACGCACGGCACACCACCCAGCCGCACGCACACACATAGCACACACACACACACACAGAGCGAGAGAGCGCACCAGGGCGGAGGAGAACAGGCACACACTCACATGCGCAGCGCGCGCGCACCGCGTCGCAGACGCCACACAGAGAGCGAGAGAGGAGAGAGCGAGAGAGAGAGGAGAGAGAAGAGAACGAAACGAAATTGGCCATTTTACCAGTGGTAATGAGATAAGCAATCCGCGAAAATTGCTTTTTTTCCACCCCAGCCCGAGGCTGAGGAGAGGAGAGAGATGAGGAGGGAGAGAGAAGTTTGAAGTGATGGGGATCAGAGACGCGAAGGAGACGGAGAGTGAGAGAGAGAGAAGAGAGACGAGCTGGGAGAGACCCGAGCAGATAGTGATGGGAGTGATGCGGAGCGTGGATTGAAGGGTGATGGAAAAGCTCGGCGTAGGGCTAATCATCTTCCATTATATGCGACCCAGACTTTCTTTTAACACCTCCCTCCCACCGTAACACACACACCACACACAACTTCCCGAGGGTAAAACAATCAGCAATGACGACCTGGCCACATCTGTGCAGCAGAATAGATATACAGCATTGCAAATGTGAAGCAAAAATTGCATCATTTTACAAATCGCCCACATAAAGGCCGATGACAAGATACCACCTTTTACCCTCTTTCCATTACGGTCTGCCACGACGACACACACTCACCCTGTGTTTTTAAAATGAAACAACATACACCACTGGGGTTTCCCGGCAAACCCCAGAGTCCTTTGAAGACTCCAAGTCTGGGCATGTACAAAATACGACCACATACAAACGACATCCATAACGACATCATGTCAACAGCGTTCACTCTCTGAACATCCTGTTCGCGAAGACATTCGTGCATAGCAAGTGCAAAGCAAAAGCAATTTATTGGCGGCTTGTAAGATCGGCAGGTATCATCCCCCCCCCCCAAACCCAGACGCAGCATCGCGCGTTCCTTCCTGCGACACGATGATTGGTTTCCCTTTCCGGTGCGAATACTGTTGCTTACAGGCCCAAGCCCCGACCGCCCAAAAGACCGGCCATATCAAGTCAGGGCCCCCGTCACCCGTTGGTTTACGTTAACCACTCAACAGTGTCATTTACAGAAAATAAAAAAGAAAAATGTCACACAAAAACCTTTAAAATTATACCTTCTAAAAATACACAGAAATACAGTTTTTAAAAAAAATCTTTCGTCTGGTGAATTCTTAGATCAGATAGGAGAAAATGTTGATCTCTTTCAGAAATTCAAAGATCACGTCAGGTGCTACATCTCCTGACAAGGTTTTCATGCAGTCTGCTGTGAAGGTTTATGTCCTCACGTCTTGCAAGTCCCACGTTCTCTTAAAAAAGACTATGTTTCACCCTGTGAGTGGACCGTGCCACGGAAATGCCACCCACAGAGCTTCTTCACCTTTTGAAAGACATGCGCTCAGTTTTTTGAATGGGGTGTTTTAGTGAAGAGGTATCAGACTGCGGGTTCTGTGATAACCATCCCCAAACCTGTGTATGTGACGTGACAGCCGAGATTGCAACTCATTGAAAGTGGAAACGTTACAGTGCTTTGGGCGCTCACTGTGAATACTCTCCATTCTCGCGCGCGCGCGCGCGTCCGCGCACACACACCACACACACCTACACACACACACACCACACAACACACTACCTCTCACGCACACATGCACACAACGCACCACCACACACATCACACACATGGTGTAGGCGTTGTTCATTATTAGCCAGGAGTACAACAAACATGTATAAGCATGGTACATCATCTGCTCTATCTGTCCTGTCTCCCCACCTTTCCACATCCCATCTCTCTGTCTCTCTCTGTCCTGTCTGTCTGTCTGTCTGTCTCTCTCTCTCTCTCTCACACTCCACACACAAAACATACGCACGCGCGCGCGCGCGCACACACGCACTATCTCTTTTCTCTCTCCTCTCTCTCTGGCTCGGTCTCCCTCCCTCCCTCATTCCCTCCACTCACACTCCATTTCTGCACACCCACACTCCCCCGTAAATACCAACACACACTATCTCTCTATCGCACACGCACAACCTCACACACACACACGCACCACGCACACACACACACACGCACACACACACCACACACACACAAACCCACACACCCACACACACACACACACACACAACCACACACACACACACACACACAACACACACACTAAGTATAAATGTCCCGAAACATATGGGTCGGGTTTACTGGTTTGGAGATTGGGAAAAGTAAATCAATCAGTGGGTTTGCTGGACCTTCATGACCACCTTTAAAAAAACCCTCCACACCAAAACTCCAGATTCCACCCCTGCTCTTTTGAAGGCACAAGATGACAAGGCCCGAGTTTCAAACTGAGAGGGGGGGAAACTGTAATATAAATATAACATGTAAAAAATAGCGCATAGTTTTCATACATAAAACTTAAAAGAACGTTTCAACAGATCTTAAGGCATTTTCTTCAGACATTTCAAAATGATATAATAAGAAAAAATGCACACAACCAGCAGTCGTCAATTAAGTACGCTGACAAAATTATTAAATGCGGCACCCCCAGATGGTTGTCCCAGACACCCACATTTGGAGTGTTTTTTTTGTTCCTTTTTCTTTTTAGGCAGTCATGTATTAGAAAAGACCTTTTAAGTCGACCATTTGGTGTGTGAAATTCTTTGTCTGTTAGTGGTGGTTAAATACAGATGCTTTTGTTGTCACTAAGTTTGTTTTGTTACTTCTGTGTGTGTGTTCGCCTCGTTTCGTCTTAGTGACTGCTACTTAGTAATTCTGTTTCCGTTGGCGTTTCGTTACTGATGGTATTAATTCTATATTGTATCATATTTCATCATATATTGATTCATTACAACAAATCAAACACACACGCCTGTATATACAGACATGTATAAACATTTTCATGGTTATGTCAAGCCACACATGCGTGCATTGCTGGCATCATGATCACGCAAGCCCACAGCACCACTTTCGCGCTCACGCTGCGTCGCGCTTTCCTCACGCACATACAACCACACGATCAGTTCGAACGTTCTACACCCAACACATTTCCACACACACAACACACATCAAACACATTAACACATACACAGACGTTGTTCACACACACATTTCACACACACACTACCACTCACACACACACACATACACACAAATAGTCGGTTACCCTATGAACCACACAGACATATTTTTTCTTAAGCTTTCGCTCTCTCGCTCTCGCGCTCTCACACACACACACACTTTACCACACCACACACAAACCACAAACGCTACGTCATCACACACCACATCACTCACATTACTCCATCACCACCGAGACACATACACCACACGACATTTAGTTCCGCGCGCGCTTTTCTTGCTGCGCGTTCTGCAGAACTTCTTTTTTCGTGCATGATAACTCAAATTTTCCTTCCTTTAAATACTGGCGCACCGCAGTATTCACATCATTATCGTTTCCATTCAGTACCTTTAAATATTTGGTAGTGAGGTTACGCAAGCTATGAGATGCACGCGCTGGGCTAATGTAAAGGCTTCGGCATCCGTCACATCCTATCCATGCAAAACCTTGTAGTAATATCCTTTAGCTTTGATCTTTAGTCAGGACTTAATTGACACCATCAGCTTTAAATCCTATCTTGGCACTGTGATCTTTTAGCTTTGGGCATTTGTCGATGTAGTCTACTAGGATTACCTAGACCGCGTTTTCTTCTGCCTTCTTTACGTGACCACCTCCTCCCTTGATGAAACTGATCACTAGTGGGGTTTACAGTGTATGCCTCGACTCTGCGCGAGCTAAAAACTGCCACCAGGCCTTTAGTCCTATACGTGGTGGAATTCCTCTCGGTTTACACATATTCTACTCAGTTATCTTTCCCTGACAAACCGACTGCCGCATCACTAAAGACCAAGGAAAAAACACAAAAGAAAGAAAAGAAAAAAAAAACTTTCTTCACGGAATTTTTCGTGCATTTTTTTGCCACGGCGAGCCTAAAACTCGATTGCCGCATCAGTACACACATTGAATGGTGAATCTGTACATAATTGCCATGCGTTTTTTTTTCTGTCCAGGTATGCCCAGCTATTTTCTGTCGTCATGATATGGTGGGCTTACCTACCTTGACATTTGCTAAATTCAACTGGACAGTATCTTTGTCAATTAATGATCTTTTTTGAATCAGCTTTGTTTAGATTCTAGCCATCACTTTTTCTTCTGCCAGAATTTACTTGGTACAGACCTTATTTGACAACATGATGCCCTTCCTTCTGACTCAGGACTGTCTTTACAGGCTTCGGGTTAACACCTAACTATTCTCTGGGCCCCTTTGCTGATCCCTTCTTTGGACTTTACGCTGCAAGTTACTTAGTATTCACGTCACCACATCGTACTAACTCTTATCATTTAAAGGAGTACAGTTTTTCCAAGCTTATACCACACCACAAACTATTCTTTTTCACACAATACCGGAGAGGTAGCCGGTAGACTTTCCGAGCTACCCGACAAATTCCCAGAAAGATGCAGGCATCTTTTTTCATTTTTGAAGGAAGACTCTTAGTTGGAAACAGGTTAATGGCTGTTATCTTCGTCAAAATCTTACTCGGATTCCTCTATCTTCGCCATGGTACTTGATTCCGTTTCTGTGGTTTCGTTTCTTGTTATACTCGACTAGCTGATGAAATGATCATCTTACCACTGGAACTGTTTGGCTTGTGCGACGACCTTTTTGATTTGTTCCTTCGACTGGCTATTCTCGGTTAGTTCCCGGAAATTATCAATTCTTATTTTAAGTCATTTTATTGTGGAAGCTGTGCGTTGTCTGGGGTTTCCGTGACTCGATTCACATTCTTGTGTCGAATTATTTCTGGTTTATGTGGTCTGTTTCAGTTGACCAATATGAAAAGTTTGGAGGAAGTCACACATAGTCGGGGAAGACCCCCTTGAGAGCGGTGTTCGCTATTGAATGATACACTTGATTCCTTCTATAATTGCTGTTCCACAAAATCCCGTTTTCTCAGGGGTTCTATCTATTCCTCCGTGTCGTGTTATTATAAGCTCACGTCGTTTTCGCTTTTTTTTTTTTTTTTTGTGTTTTCTTTTCTTTGCTGCTGTGTGTGTTTTTTCTTCCTGTGTGTTTTGTTCCTGTGGTGTGTGTATTATTCCTATATCCCATATATATTTACCAAGTTTTAAACTTCATTTTTATGATCTTATTTTCCAAAACCCCTAATGGATTGATTCTGTAGATTAAAAACACCCAAACAAAATCGGTTTTTTTTACGAGCTCTTTTTGCTCTCGGTAAGTCGTTCCGTGTGTTTTCGGTGGGTTTTTTCATTTTTGGCGTTTATTTTCCGATACTCGCGGTCTTGTTATTTTTTTATACTTGTCTTCTTTTTGTGTTTTTTGTTCTTGCATTTCCTTTTATTCCAATTCTGTTTATTTCGTTTTTGCTATTTGAGGTTCTTGCATGTGTTTCTCACGGTCTGGCCTGTTATTCGCTTGTGTTTACATACCTTTCCTTTGATTTTTTTCTTTTTTTTGTTTTCGTGCTCGGGGTTTTTGCGTTAGGTGATTCCCTGCAGGGTCGTCTGTTTGTTTAAGGATCTTTCACCGTTTGTGGTTGACCAAGATATTTTTGCCATTCGGTCGCCTCTGCAATGTTTTTTATGATCTCGACTGTTTGAATCACTGATTTTTGTTGTCTTGCTAGATTTGCAGTTTGCATAATCCTAGACCACTTTTCTGTCTAGCTCAGATTCATAGTTGATTCTTCAGTTTTATTTTTAGACCGATAGTATTGTTTTTCCCTTATGGCTGCTGTTGCTGTCCCCTCTTTTTTTAATTTCCTTTTATGATTATATTGAGGCTATTTTTTTGTTCTTGTTATCTTCTTTAAGCTTGTCTCAAAAGGTGTTGGACGTCTATTTTCGTTCTGTTTTTGGTTTTTTCGATTTTGTTCATTGTTCATTTTTTGACGGCTGTCATGGTTTGCACTTACATTTAGTTTTAATAACGCGTTGAATACTCCCTAGTTATGTGTCATCTTTGCACTATCTGGGGTTTACGTGGCTTTGGTATAATAATATTATTGTAATGGCTTATTTATTCATTTCAGGGGGCGCTCACTTTCGATTTTTTTCTTTTTTTTTAGCCTTTGAAGTTACAAGAGTAATTTTGTCCGACACTTTCTGTGTTTGGCTGTGTTTGCCTTTAGGTTTGTTTTCTGTTATGATTTTTTTTCCAGGTCAATTATGTTGTTGAGTGTGCTTGGGCATTTACATTGGAATATGATTTTAGCTGATGGGTTTGTTTATGAATACTTTAGATATTCGTACTGTTCTTTTGGATCTTACTATTTTCGTGTGGGTTAGAATTTTAACTTTAAGAAGTTCTGTTTTCCTTTACATTAGTCTTTATTATGCCATACATGGATCGGGGGACTTCGGGATTCTTACCATATGATCTTCCTCTTTCTGTTTTTGTTCTTATGTTAAGGTTCATGTTTATTTTTATCTGGGGTTGTATGTTTAAGGTGTTGTAGTTTTTTTTCTGTAGCCACTTTTTTCAGCGCCTCTTGGTATTCAACTGCTGCACTGTTGAATACTTTCTCATTGCATGAAGGTTAGATAGTCTTCTGGTTTGTTATGGCCATTGGGTTATGGTGGTTTTTAGGATAGAAGGTGGTTGGATGGTTACTTTTGATGTCTACGTAGATGGGTATGCGTTAGGTTTTTTTTTCTATGGGTTTTATACTTTTCATGGTCATTAAGGTCTAATGTTATGTCTCTAGGTAGTTTTACTATCTTCTTGTTGGCTTTTTCTACGTGTGATTTTTTTAAGTTATGGCT